>VWPV01000229.1:0-13489 GCA_013389885.1 Geococcyx californianus | reverse complement strand
CTCCTCCCCAAGCCTGTAACGCCTCATCCTGATGGCCTTTGCCCATGGATCCAGCCTGTCTAAGACCCTCCACGGATACACACTCCTGCCTATTGCTCATCTGTGCCAGGCAGGGTTTTCTGGTACAATTTCTTCAGATGCACTTGTTGCCAGTGAGACAGCGATGCTGCCAAGCATAGTTCACGTTGATTCTTCAAACAGAAAAAATTATACCAGGAAACCACTTGTGTTCCTGGCGTATGTTTTCATAAAGATGTTACAGCAGTCCAAACATTTCTTCTCTCCTTTACATTTAAATAGAAACATTGTGTTGTGGATTTCAGCGTGTTTTTGCTGCAGTGAAGTTAATGATAAAATCCAGTGTCTCATGCATTTAGTTTGCATTACTGTCAGGATCCACACATTTTGTGCAAGCTTTGCAGGTCCCGCAACACATGGGAATTTACTCATTCCAAAAGAGACTACAGATTGTGATCACCTTGAAATAAGGATTAGAAAGCTGTGACTTAACCAAGAGCTGTGGGATGTGAAACAGAACTACATAGCCTGAAGATAATGGTCATTCTCCTCTAGAACTGTTGGTCACATACACACACAAGATTGCACATATGTCTATATAAAACAACATAAATCTCATAAACATCACTGACCCCCCTCTTGGGTAGCATTAGTTTTCCTTCGGTGATGATGTTTTGCTCTTGTTCACAGGCAGCAGCTGGAGAGCAGAGAGCCATGGCTCCGTCGTTCTGCCAGCTGTCCAGTGTTTTAGTTTTTTCCAGCCTGCAGATGGCCGGGAGTAAGATGAGCACTAACGCTTCAGCTAACCGGAAAAGTAATGCTGGAGAGGCAAGATCACCTTTTGTTTACCCTGAAAGAGGGGAAGGCTGAGTCATCTTCAGACACGTCGCATGCTTAGCTGCTTGCTGTGCCATCTGTGCGACTGCTGTTCAAAAACCTTCCGATTCGGGGTTATTCTTGGCATGCCCTCCTTACTACGGTTGACAAATAGGTTGCTTGGAAGACTGTCAGCCAGATTAAAATGTTATTTATGATATTTTTAGGTTTAGGTGATATGTGAATCCACAGCAGTGCTTTTCTCTGCTTGATGATACTCTGGTTTTATCAAGATAAACAGAGCCTGACCAAGATGGAGCTGTGCTGTATGAGACAGTGCACAGACAGGCAATGTAGGACAATCCCTGCTCTAAGCAGATGAAGGGTGAAGGCAGGATAAAGGTGTTAGAAAGCAGAGGGATGCTTTGCAATAGACTTCTCCTTGCTTACAGCTCCTAGCTAGTCTGGCAATGATACCAATAATCACAACTTCTCATCAGGGAGGTGGTGGAGTCGCCATCCCTGGAAGTGCTTAAAAAACAGTTGGATGACTTTCTTAGGGACATGGTTTAGTAGGGAGACAGGCATGGTTGGACTCGATGATCTCAGAGGTCTCTTCCAACTTTCTGATTCTATGATTCTATCTCCATTTGGTCACCCAGTAGCTGTTCTTTAGAATTCAAAGTGGCAAATTTTGTAGCATTCACATTTGGTGCTCTTGTCCTGATCCTTCAGAGGAAAAAACCCTCCTTTTTTTGTGTTTTCTGAAGAATCACAATCATACTTGGGAATTTTCTTGGCAAGAATGAGTTGCTTTCTTCTGCTGCAAACAGAAACTGCAAACTTGGCAGGGAGACACTAGCTTGCAGAGCCACTGCTCCCTGGATGCTGCTCAGCATCCTCCTTGACACAGCTCTGTTTTCTGCTCTGGACAGGCACAGAAACTCATATTTGATGTATTCCACCAACTTCCAGACACATTCTCATTGCCTTTGCTACTCCTCTGTCACAGCAGGGTCCATCTTGCAGAGTCCAAAGTTTCAGATGGGCAGCTCCCTCTGTGGGCAGGTCTGCTTGAGACCCTTCTTCCAGTCCACAGATCATCTGGAAAAGAACACGAGGAAGGAGCTGAAGGTTCCTGATGACCTGTAGCAAGCCCTTCTGGCTAGAACTGTGTAACACCTGCTGAAAACAAAGGGATTGAAGCATGTCCTGCAGTGAATAAGCAGCGGAAGAAGAGGAGAAAATGACAGTGTGGCATTTGCTTCTCCACTAAAGCAGTGATTTTGCCCACAGCTGGATGACCTTGAGGCTTAATTAGAGTTCTAGACTTCATGGCAAAGCTGGAGAAGACCCAGGAGGCTCCCTAAGACTGTTGAAGACAGGCAACAGATCACCTCCTGCCATGGCTGCAGGGCTGAGGTTCTTTGTTCCAAGTAGCAAGCCTCCCGCTTCCTTCTGCAAAGCAAGGTGAGGATTCTGGGCCAAGGAGTGGATGGATAGATGAGCAGCAGTGGCTTATTCTTACTTCATGGTTCTTGGCCTTGACAGCTCTGTCTGCTGACAAGGCTCAGCCCGATCCAGCCCAGGAGGAGGTCAATTTCCACTCTGCTCCAATTGCTCCTCCATTTTCCAGTCAATCCCAGTGGGAGCTGACCTTCGGGACAGATGACTACCAGAGATCTATTTCTGGGCCAGCAGGAGCAGGGAAGGGATTGTGCCTCTGAACTTGGCACTGGTCACACCACTCCTCAAATCCTGTGTTCAGTTTTGGGCCCCTCACTACGTTTAGGGGCTGGAGCGCATCCAGAGAAAGGAACAGAGCTGGGAAAGGGGCTGGAGAAGAAGCCTTATGAGAAACAGCTGAGGGAACCTGGGTTGTTTAGTCTGGAGAAAAGGAGGCTGAGGGGAGACCTCATCACTGTCTACAAATTCCTGAAAGGAGGTTGTGATGAGGGGGTGCTGGTCTCTTCTCCCAAGTAGCAAGTGACAGCACAAGAGGAGATGGCTGCAAGTTGTTCCAGGGGAGGTTTAGGTTAGGTATTAGGAAATAATACTCCACCGAAAAGGTTCTCAAGCACTGGCAGAGGCAGCCCAGGGAGCTGATTGAGTTCCCATCCCTGGAGGGTTTTAAGAGAAGAGTGGATAAGGTGCTCAAGGGTGCTTTAGTAGTGGATGGGTACAGTTGGACTCGATGATCTCAAAGGTCTTTTCCAATCAAATGATTCTATGATATATGATCTGTGAACTTTGTTCTTCTCTGCATTCTGGTAGTGGCAGAGTTGTGCAGGACAGAGCAGCTGAACATGACAATGCTCTCCAAAGCAATGTCTTAGGCATCCCTGGCTTTTGCTGCAGCACTTCCCCAGCAGAGCTGGGTGTGTGAGCACTTGTCTGCTCTCCTGCTAAAATTGCTTCCCATGTTCCCACTTCCTAGGTTGCCTTTTTCTGAAGTGATGTTTCCTCTGGCTGCAATTTTGTCCGGTTTTTCTTTATTAAATTTACTTCTGCCTGCATGCTTTGTGCTGTTTGCTTTTCTCTGGCCATGATCCTGGTGCCTGATGCTTTGCATTAATTTGGGTTCTCAGCAACACTAACTAATCCTCCCAAGTATCAAATCTCATTACACACTGCTTATTTCTTCTTCTGGATCATTAATGAGGATGTTAAATAGAACGAGCCCTAACATTTATCCCTTTGCCATTGTATTAAACAAACTGTCCCCAGGTTGCTGTACTGCCACATATGATTTTGTTTACAGTTTTTCACCCAGCTTTAAAATGAGAGGCTTCCTTCCAAGTCTGATTTGCATTAATTCACTAGGAGGAAATTCCATTAGTTGGCCAAGTGTTTCACTGAAGTCCAAATCTGGCTGCTTTTCTCTATCCTTCAGCCTTGCCATCTAGTGCTTATTCGGTGATTCTTTCAAAATAAGAAAATTACTAACATTGTCAGGAAACACTTGTTTCTGGCTGCTCAAGGGGTTTTGTCTATTTGGATAATTGGTCCTACAAACCGTTGTGCATGATCCATGTTTCAATTCTGTGTTAAGGTTCAGCTGGTCCTCTATCATCTTCATCTGGTAGATTTCTCTGGTGCAGCGTTTTGTTCCTTAAGTACAAGCTACTGCAGATGTTGTCTTTCCAGAGGCACAGGAGGAGAGGGCAGCTCAAGGTTCGGACAACCGTTCATCTTCCACATGCTCAGCGGCAAACCCTTACATGTGATCCTCCTCACTCCTAGTAATAAAACAGATGGAGAATGGAGGGAGAAAGGGAGGTGGGAAGTGTGACTGTGGATGGGCAGATAAATGCAGAAATGATGTGGTCAGCAGGAGCAGGGAAGGGATCGTCCTCCTGGGCTTGGCACTGGTGACGCTTCACCTCGAATCATGGGGTCAGTTTTGGGCTCCTCACTCCAAGAAAGATATTGAGGGGCTGGAGAGCATTTGGAGAAGGAAGGGAGCTGGGAAAGGGTCTGGAGTCCAGGGGTTCTGGGAGAAGGTGAGGGAGATGGGGCAGTTTAGTCTGGAGAAGAGGAGGCTGAAGAGAGATCTCATGGCTCTCTGCAGCTTCTGGAAAGGAGGTTGTGGTCAGGTGGGTGTTGGTCTCTTCTCCCAAGTAGCAAATGATAGGACAAGAGGAAGTGGTCTCAAATTGTGGAGTGGAAGTTTACATTGGATATTAGGAAAAAAATCTTCATGGTAAGGGTTGTTGAGCACTGCAAGAGGCTGCTCACGGCAGTGGTAGAGTCCCTATCCCTGGAGGAATGTAAAAAACCTGTGAATGTGACATGTCAGGACATAAATCAGTGTTGGGCTTGGCAGTGTTGAGTTTACGGTTGGACTTCATGATCTGAAAGGCTTTTTCCAACCTAAATGATTCTGTGATTCTAAGATTTTTAACATGCACATGAAGTTTCCAGTGCTCTCAGCTCAGGTTGTGTAAAGCATTCACTGGTACTACTGGTGTTATTTGTTGCCTTGTGCACTGCAGCTTGCTATTACCTGCTTTTTCCCTTCTCATTCTGCTACTGCTGTACTCACCTGTGGCTCATCCATTGGCAGTGACTGTACTGTAAAGAAGCTATAAGACCTCTTACTCCCACTCCAAGGGAAGACCAGACCTCCTAGGGGATGGCTGAGCACGTAGCTGTGGATATGCATGTATGTAGTACACCATTTGTAGCACACACCCAGTGTTACCATTGGGTTAACAATCCCAGCATCATCCTATTTTTGGTTATATTTGTCCCCATGGAACTATGCAGCGCTCTTCTCACTGGGCTTCATTTTGTGCTCTGGTAGGCACTAATAAATAACATGTTTTTTGGAGTGGAAAGTGAATTGAATAATGTTTGGTTTGTGTTCTGGTGTGTGAAAATGTGATGTCTTTTTCACCGTTGGCAAGAAAAAATGATCCCATTTTTTTTGTTCCTAGTTAGCAAGAAGACCATGTGTGATTAAAATGCTGCCAGGTGCCTTCCTGTTTAGCATGTTTATGAACCACGCAGAGTGCTCAGGCTGTCTTGGAACTCACCGACCTTGTTAGAACATAAAAACTGTACAAAATAATTGGACAATTACCATTATTGAGAACATGCCTCATTTTACCACCAGAAAATTACACCCTTTACTGAGAAGGTAATTTTGATAAAATCAACACTTTGGGATAAGAATTTATTAAGCAAATAAAGGTTGATTACCACTACTTGATAAAAGCTTGAAATGGTCAATGATAAAGTACTGATAACATGAAACCTCCTGCTCTTTTTATTTACTGAAACATCTTATCTACTGATTTAGTAATTACAGCACATAAGTTCCATAGTAATCTTGATCTTCCCATCAGTTAAAAGGAGAAAAAACCAATATTATTGTGAAGAATTGCAGAATTATTTTTTAATTTTCAAATTGCCTTGTGACAAGGAAAGATTTTCTCTGTATGGTTACATGGTTGCCTTCTGCTCTTTGACACCGTATGTTTTGTTTCTAATTGAAGTGTCACCTTGCAATGAGGATGACTGCAGCTTTGTCATTCCCTGCATAAAGTGTTCCTCCCTGAATCCCTTAGGCACACAAATACAGTGATTTATTCAATCCTTCTGCATTTCTCTACTGCCAGCAACTCTGCTGTCCCCTGAAGCGTCTTTGCCTTTTCCTTGGGCTGTGCTGCCCCATTCCTAAGAACGTGAAATTTAACAGTTCCTTTGTCACATAAGAGTAAAATTTATATGAATCTTGCAGGACTGGGACTTGCGGGCTTTTTTTTTTTTTTCTTAGCATTACTGTTAGAGAAAGAGTGAAAATACATTTGAATCAATATCATAAGTTCAATATATATTTGCAGTTACTCGGTTGTGTTTGTGCTAAACTTTCACATGTTTAAACCACAATAAATATGAAAACCTATTTGCTTGAGAGAGGAAGGTTTTTGTTGAGTACTGGGGTATGCAGGACTTACTGCTTGTATATGTCAAATGCAAAGTGTGATAATATTTTGAGCAAGTGCTTCACCACTCTGTCAGTAAAGACATTTTCTCTAATACTCAATGTAAATCTTTCTGGGCACAATCTCAGGCCATTTCCTCTCGTCCTGTTCCTTATTTCTTAGGAGGAAAGACCACCACCCATCTGGCTCCAACTTCTTTTCCAGGAACTGCAGAGAGCAATAAGGTCTCTGCTCAGCTTCCTCTTCTCCAGACTGAAAAACCCCAGGTCCCTCAGCCACTCCCAGACACCTTGTGTTCCAGACCCTTACCCAGCTTGAACTATTATCAGATTATTTTCTCAAAACTCCACCTTAGTATATAAAAACTAAATTCATATATAAGGAGAATTAGAAGTTTATGGAAGTTTTCTATACATATAGTTAGATAAAGGATGCTGCCATTAAGCACAACCCCAACCAACCAGGAGCAAAGCAAACAGAAAGCTGATAGCCACTGTTGCATACAAAATGCATGAGGTCTTGTTGCTGTAGCAAGACCCAATTACTCAGAATTTGAAAGCTAATAGTCCTGTTTGTGGTGGCTCATCTTTAAGCTGGAGTTTAGCACTGATGTGCCCTGATGCCCTGACTATCGCAGTGACCATACCCTTCAAAAGATCCATGCCAGAAAAAACATCTTCTTCCAGAGCACTGTGCCACTGAATTCCATAAGAAAAACAATGATCAGGTTTGGTTTTAGTTAATTAGCTGATAGGGCAAGAAATCATAATGAAAAAAAGTAGTTATACGTTAGACAAATTAGAGCTGGATCCTAGGGATCTGTGTGTTGAAACACACTGCAGCTTTCTTCCCATCAGTCATCTCCTGAGACAAAAAACACAGCATCACAGTGGAGATGAGAGTCAGGACAGAGAGGCTGGATGTCTTAGGGCCAGACAGTCATGATGGAGAGTCCCTGCTGCTGGGGAGGAAAGCCACGTAATTATCTAGAGGATAATGTTTACTTTATCCCAAGCAACAAGTGATAGGACAAGAGGAAATGGCTTCAAGTTGGGCCAGAGGATGTTTAGATTTGATATTAGGAGATCTGCTGTGAATGATGACAGGAGTCAGGGCTAAACTGCATCCAGCGAGGTGATCTGGACCACAGTTCAGGACTCAGGGTGAGAGCTGGAACACCAGCTGAGGAGCACAGGGCATTATGTAGGACAAGGAGCCAGGACACAAGAGACAGCAATCCTTGTCCTGAGGGCAGAACCTGTTCTCCTCCACAGGCTGAAATACATTTTCATGTTTTCCAGGAGCTGAAAATGGAAGCAAATTAGCAGCCTAATTGATGATACATGATGGGGCCATCACCCCGCTGGTGATGCTGTGATGCTCACCTGTAATGGTGTTGTTGCCCTTTGGTGACTCACTGCTCTTGTAATGGGAGGTCAAAGCCAGGTGATGGATACACAGCGGCTGTTCCACCTGAAGGAGTCACTTATCAAAAGGCAATAGGAAAATCACCGTGTCAGTCAGAGCAGCAGCACAGGAATTCAGGTATGTGTAGCAGGGTGTACACCAGCGCATGGAGCTGTTGCAGGAAGCAAGGTTCTTATTTTTGTTGTGTCCTCAGGGTGAGCAGGTCCCTGCCAGCATCCCATGGCACAGGGGTGGCACTGAGCATCTCTGCATTCACAGCCTGGCATCCTGCAAGGGGCTCCCCTCAGGCTGGCGGTTTTTAGCATGGATGTGTGAGGAGTGATGGATATGAACAGGAATGGTGAGTACCCACCAGATTTCAAACAACTTGTAATCAAACTGGCTCATTCTTTTAATATGAATTAGAGTTGCCAGGAAAAGCAACATCCTAAGAGCTGAAGATCTTGGGTCGGTGGTGTTTGACAGAGTATATAATGTTAACAAAACACTGACATTTGAGGTAGAGCCCATCAGGGTTGGTGCTTTCGAACACAAAGCCCGTCAGGGTCCAGGCTCAGTGTGCTGATGTAGACCCATGTCCCCTCTCCCTATGCTGAAGGGCTGGTGTGCTGGTCTCGAAGCTACCTGCAAAGGCTGGCAGGCACCGATAGAACAGATGGAGCGTATCTGCCCCATGCTCACAGGGCTGGGTTTACGCGTTAGACAGGGACAGAGAGGACACACAATATTACTCACAGAAACACTAGAAGTTTTCAGTAATCTGCAGCAAGAAAGATAACCTCCTGGCTTGCCCTGGGTGACATTGGTATTGCTACTCTTGACCTTATGAGAATAAAAAGAAAAAACCACCTGAACACACTGCCCCTTGTAATGGTGGGTAAGATTACTCTAATTACTTGTTTTGTTTCCAGTCCTCTAAAATTACCATGACCTGTCATATCAGGACTGCAGGAAAGACATTTACATACCTGCCACAATTGCAGAAATTAACTGGGTGAAACTACTTAAAATTGTCAGCCAAAACACTTAAAATTCTTGAACATGGCTCAATTACCATTAACTGCCATTATGTACCATCTACATTTACCAATAATCTCTGCCTTCTGCAGTGTTCATCATCAGAGAAAAGCGAAGCTGACCTGATGCTGTTAGTTCACAACTATGCCTTATTTCCTAATAAGATATTTGGTTTTGTGTTTGCTATCCAAGAGGTTCTGTGATTGAGGAAGAGCACATAGAGATATTAGGTGAAGTGAGAGAAGCAGATGAAAAAGAAAACCCTCAAGGTCTACTTTTGAAATAAGCATTCATTTAACAAGATAATGGATTACTCGCTGTTCTGCGTGAGGGAAGAGATAAAAAAGAGTGTAACACGCAAGATGAATAGTCCTTACCGGGCTCATCATAACGTTTGGAGCTCCACCTCGTGGACGCTGCTCACCAACAGTAGCCATCGGCCAGGCATGCTCAAACCAATTCGGCATCGAACTGACTGGGCTGTCAGAGACATGGACAGGCTTTTTAGTGATCTCATTACTATTGCCTTTTAATACTGATAAATACAATACAAGTGCTATCGAATCGATCTTAAAAGTACATTGGAGTTACTGACAGACACTACTCCATGTCCCAGAGGCTTATCTGTTAATTCTTTGGTCTCTGTCATAAATCATTATAATAGTTAATGTGCAAATGTTTGGCATCTTTTAGCTCAGATGTTGCCCAGATCCTTCAAGAGGCATGTTCAGATGCCTGAGTTCATACACTCATAGTTTAGGTTGAAAGGGCCACAAAAGTCATCCAGTCCAATGCCCAGTCCATCTTTAACTATATCAGGTTGCTCAGAGTGCCATCCAATCTGTCCTTGAATGTTTCCAGGGATGGGGCATCAACTACCTCTCTGGGCAACCTGCCTCAGCACTCGCAGTGAAAAAACATCCTTAATATCTAGTCTAAATTTCTCTCTTAGTTTAGAACCATTACCCCTCATTCTATCACTATAGGCTCTGCTAAGAATTTTTTCCATGTCCTTCTTGTAAGCCTCCTTTAAGTACTAAAAGACTTCAATAAGGTCTCCTTGGAGTCTTCTCCAGACTGAACAACTCCAACCCTCTCAGCCTCTCCTCACAGGAGAGATAATTTTAGTGTCCATCCTCTGGGCTTACTCCAGCAGGTCCAGGACGCTCCTGTTGAGGACTCCAGAACTGAACACAGCACTCTAGGTGCGGGGGAGCTGGAGAAGGATGCTTGTGTTGCTGGAACTCTTCAAGTTGAGGGGAGAAACAAAGAGACGTTTGCACCAGGAAATGTGATCAGCATAGAATCACAGAATGGTTTAGTTTGGAAGGGACCTCACAGCCCATCCAGTTCCAAACACCCAGCCAAGGGCAGGGACATCTCCCACTGGATCAGGTTGCTGAAAGGCCCATCCAACCTGGCATGACAGTAAAAGTCTGTAGAAATAAATCTTTTGATGAAAAGAGATGTAAATATCTGAGTTGGTATTCAAGACAGAAACACGAAGCTGGTGGTGAGCAATGCTGACTTGAGGGCTTTTTATGGCCACAGTGAAGAAACCCTGCGCTGGAGAAAATACATAATTTAATCCTCTGGACAGAAAATAACTTGATGTGAGTGCCTGTTGTTAAAGCACAATCAAGCTAAAATGTTTGTAGTTCTCTGTGAAACCTTTAAACAGCTCCATACTAAACTATCCACAGGGAAAAAAGTCATCGTTCTACAACACTCATAGGAATGCAGAAGCTAAAAGCTTTAAAACCAAAACTCAAATTCATGCTTAGCACAGATCTAGGTGACAGTGTCTGGATGCTGTTCCCTGGATGTGAGGCCCTTTGAGTGCACAGTGTTTGGAGAAGACGCTGGAATAAAGTTCACACACCAAAGCCCACATGGCCTGTGGAAGGAGAGCTCTAATTTTGCTATGTCATATAGACCTGTACGTCTACAAACCAAGTGTTAAATAAAGCCTTTGCTGAATAGCCAGCTGGACCCTTTCCAGGATGCTCTTAATGATCTACAGACACAGCAGAACTGATGTGCACAGTCTTCTGTGGAGGGGGACATCCTCAACAGCAGCTTCCTCAGCCACAAAAGTCTGTGGATGAGCTGGCTGACCCTGTTGTGAGCTGACAAGCCGAGCCACCTCACTGTTACCTGTCAGGTCTCTGTGGGCTGGATGCAACCTCTGCTTCAACTCTGTCAAGTGAACACGAGAGTGAAAATATCTGCAGTTGATGGATGTTCCAGCAGAGAACATCAGTTTCTCTGATATAAAACCCAGAGCTGATATGCAAGATCCAAACCCAAACTGGTGGGGCAGCATGATTCAGCTGATGGATGGAAACTCCAGATACCTTTCCTCTAATTTAATCACTTTTTAACTTCAATCACACACTCCGTGTGAAGATGACCAAAGAGAGATGTGTGCAGACCCTTGATGTGAACTCATCGCCTGTTCCAGTCCAGATACTCTAGAGGGCACTGCGCTTCCAGCGTACCGCGACGTATGTCCACATTTGTATACAAGATTCTTCGACTGTGGAACTTGTACTTGAAAGCTGCACTTCTTCATTCTGGATGTCTGTGGAGATTCCACACTGCTGACACAGCATCTGGTCTTCCTTCTGAAAGACTTCAGATCCCTGAGGGTATCTAACCTCATCGAAAGGCATGTAACACAGCAACAACGGGATTTGCAGTTATGACTTTTATCACTAAAATTGGTTTTGTGTTAGTGTCAGGGTGTGCTAATGAAGGAAGGGTCACCAGCTGCAGGAATGGTCTTTGGGGCAGACCACTCGCTACAGCTGGGACACCTTCTCATCTCCATGGATGTGCAATATGCCCTCCCACCTTCTTGCCCTTTCATGTAGCCCATGCCAGAGGCCTCCCTTGACCAGGAGAAGAGATCACAGAATCATAGAACCTTTGAAGTTGTAAAATACCTCTGAGCTCATCCACTCCAAACATCAGCCTAACATCACCATGTCTACCAAACTGTGTACCAGAGTGCCACATCTACACATTCTTTGAACACCTCCAGGGATGCAGACTCTACCACTGCCCTGGGCAGCCTCTACCAAGGCTTCACCACTCATTCAGTAAAGAAAGATTTCCTAATATCCAGTCACCTGGCACAACTTGAGGCTATTTCCTCTCATCCTACCACTTGTTACTTAGAAGAAGGGCCCATCTTCTTCTTGGCTCCAGCCTCCTTTCCAGGAGCTGCAGAGAGCTATGAGGACTCTCGTCACTCTCTTTTTCTCCAGGCTAAACACCCCCAGGTTCTTCATCTCCCTCTCATAACCCTTGTTCTCCAGATTCTTCTCCAGCTCCGTTCCCTTCTCTGGACACTCTCCAGCCCCTCAATATCTTTCTTGCAGTGAGGGGTCCAAAACTGAACCCAGGATTTGAGATGTGGCCTCACCAGCGCCGAGTACAGGGGGATGATCCCTTCTCTGCTCCTGCTGGCCACACTGTGTCTGATCCAAGCCAGGATGCTCTTGACTTTCTTGATCCCCTGGGCCACAGCTGGCTCATGTTCAGCCATGGTTGACAAGCACCCCCAGGTCCTTCTCTGCGAGGTAGCTTTCCAGCTGTTCTTCCCAAGAATAAACAGGTGTTTCTTAAGCCGGTATAGGCAGGACCAGCTCCAAAGAAAGCTGCAACTGGAATCTGCTGGAGGCAGATTCCACTTTGTTTTATTTTCTGTATACGTAAGTAGCCAGACTCCTGATTCAGACCACCATCAGTTACTTCTATATTGTCCTTATGGAAGAGACTTCTGCCTGATCAGGTTTTATCTAAATTCAATTTGAAACGAAATGTTAGCTTCTTCTCTTTGACAGACCTTCCTCTGTTCCCACCCTCCAATGCTGGCTCCTGTTTATGTCCGGGGAGAAGTGCTATCAAAAGGACTTCCAACAGTATCTTCATACCATATCTCTGTTTCCAGACCCAGTCATGACTTTGACACAGAGAAAAAGACAAATAATTTAATTAAGGGTAATCTGTGTTCTTTCTCTGAGATACAGAGGTGGGTTTTGCACCCTTGCAGCTGGCAGAAGGCAATGGACAGGTGAAGAGATTGGACTTTTTTTCTAAATCTCAGAGGAGCTGGAAGTCCAGACAGTAAAGCAAATTTCCAGCTGCCATCAGATTTATTTAGACACGTGTCTAAAGTCAATCGGTTTCTTTGGAACTTTGTTGGGGATGGAATTATGGGTTAAAAAAGAAAAGTATTGGAGTCCACACCATTTTCTACCATTTGATCCACAGTTGAAGGACTGATTTCTGAAAGCTGTGGTTTTCAATTGATTCACTAACAGTGCTTTGTTTGCCATAGCTATGTTCTGACACCATTAAAGCTGTCTCGCTTGGCTTCAAAGCAATGTGGAGTGCTGGGGGGTTTACCCTGGGCTGAATTTCCTCCTAAGTTCCCCTCATTTATTCCCTGAAGAGATCTGTTTCTTTCTTTGGCAACACCTGAAACAACAATCATTAGCAGGAAGATAATTTTATCAGGTAGACTGGTTAGACATAGAGTCAGGTAAATCAAACAGCAAGTGTAACTCTCTGGACGTTTGGAGACCCATGGGAGACCTTCTTAGGGTGGGAAGAGGAATGGAGCTTTGGACAGAGGTTTACCTTTCAGAAAGTCTTGGTAAACTTCCTGGTTTTGTAGACAAAAGATGTGGGTTGAAAAGTTTCTTTTTCTGCTCAGATAGCTGGAACTGAAAAGCAGGTCAGGGATAACT
>VWPV01000228.1:0-17339 GCA_013389885.1 Geococcyx californianus | reverse complement strand
GGGGCTGGAGAATGAGTCCTAAGTGGAGCGACTGAAGCAAATGGGGATGTTTAGCTTAGAAAAGAGGAGGCTGAGGGGAGACTTCATCACTGTCTACACCTGCCTGAAAGGAGGTTGTGAAGGGGTGGGTGTTGGTCTGTTCTCCCAGGTGACAGGGGATAGGACAAGAAGTAGTGGCCTCAAGTTGTCAGGGGAGGCTCAGGTTGGCAATTAGGAAAAATTTCTTCACTAAAAGCATGGTCAGACACTGGAACAGCTGCCCGGGGAGATGTTTAAGTCCCAAGTCCCCATCCTCAGAGGTACTCAAAAGACAAGTAGATGAAGCACTTAGGGATCTGGTTTAGTAGCAGACTCAATGATCTCAAAAGTCTTTTCCCACCAAGCGATTCTACAATTCTATATCTTAATGATAACATGGAGGAATTATGTCATTGGTGCAAAATGCAAAAATTTATAAGCCAGGCCCTCCCCCGCATTTTTATATGATTCTCCAAAATGTATGAAACAAATATATTAGAAATATATATATTTAAATTTATTGTCCTAATACTTTAATCAGAAAAGAGAGGACCGACAACCTCTTTATCCAGAGAGTATCTATGTTTCAAGGGACATAAGTGACTATCTCAAGGGAAAAGCCATGTCAAATGTAATGATTCAGCCAAGTGCAAGCCTACTGCCCTATCAGAAACCGACCATCCTTCTTTTCCCTTTATTCTTCTATATTTTTAGCTCTTTCTTCTAAATCCTTTAAAACAACCTGGGTGTTCACTAGGTCTAATGGAACAGTAGCAAGCTCCTGTAAGTGGAAAACAATAGATAGCAACCAGGCCTCCTGCCTAGCTCCTACACCCACAAGTATTTACATAATTTCACAGAGGGTTAGAAAAACAGAACCATCTTTGGCTGTAAATATTCAGATAAGAAAGCTATTGCTCCCCTCAATCATCCTTATTCCAGAGATTTTTCTCTGAGGTTGAAGCCGGACTGTGGGTACCTGGAGCACAAAGGCAAGCACTGTATTAGCAAGGTAAGGCCTCACCTCTTCAGCTGCTCAAAAATAAAATTTTACAGGGTCACAACGTTCTCATGTTTTCTGTAAAAAGCAAGGTATTTTCCCTGCTTTATTTAATAAGTAGCAAACCTATGGTACTTGAAAAGCAATTAATTTTAATGTTATTTTTTGTGCTGCTATTTTTGTTTCTCTTTACAGCATACGGGAAACGTGTCAGGTTTTAGTTAACATTTGGACAGTCAAACATATTAGGAATATACAGGAATTTGTACAATTTACTTGTAAATCACTAATGCTTGACAATATTTTTTTTCAGCGTACACTGGCCAAAACAATAGTGGAGCTGAAACAGAGTCTGGCCTTACTGAAACAGATGTTAAAAAGACATGAAAGCAGAAATAGGGGACTTAAAAATTAGTTTATTATACATTCCACAGAAAAAAAGGTGAAAAACTTCTCACATAGCATTATGGATGAATAAATGACCTGTCAATGAATTCCTTCATTTAATTTCAACAGCTATTTAAAAAGAAGAATACATAGCCTTTAGTTTTGGGACTTCCAAAGTCTAAGTACAAAACTGACCAAATAATGGTATATGATCCGCGTGAGGTCGAAACACAGGTGTCCTTTAAGAGAAACCTTGAAAACAATTTCAGAAATCGGCATATGATTGCTAAAACTCTTTTCATTGCAATTATAGGAAGATGAAATGAAAAAGCAAGGCAGGACTGAACATGTAAGGAACTAATTTCCTCTACTTTGCGGGACAAACACATAATAAACGACACCGCTATTGGGCTGAGTATAGGGCTGGCAAAAACCATTTCCAGATAAGCGTTAAAGGAGGCAGATGTCTCCAGTGGAGCTATGTTGGGATGATCAAGGGCACCACTGCAGGTCTGCCAGAGCCTTTGGTTAGGAGGGGAGGCAGGGGCACCGCCACAGGCTTGGGTCAGGCAGATGTAATCGCCCAGTGGCATAAAAAGGAGTGCCAGTCACTGACGGTGGGACCCACTCAAGGACTCCAGAGAGTGAGAAGGACTTCCAGAATGCTGAAGCTGACACTAGAGGAACGTGTTCCGAGCAAACTGTGAAGACTGTACTACAACACTGTTGAGAGTGACACCCAATCGTGCTGCTAAGTGGAGCACAAGTAACTTACTAATTACCTGCTTTAAATAACAAGCGAGGGACGTCAGTAGGAACGTTTTCACCCAAGAAAAACTGATAAAAAGAAGAAATAACTGTTCCTATAAGCACCACAGGGGCTGTGTTCCCAACCAAACAACAAGGCACACCAAACTTCAGAGAGACATGTCAGAACACCGGGTCGAGTAGAAAAGAGCACTTTCCTTCCAAGACTGGGAGAAGGCAGCAGCGCTGGGATCAGAACAGCACTTGAACTGAACTGCTGGAGTGGGTAGCAGAGCCAGCCTGGAGATCTGGGAGCACGTGAGAAGGTATCTACAGCTAACAAAACTAAAGGACTACCGAAAGAAAACGGTGGCTTCGATGGTGGCTGTTTCTGACTTAAACAACTAAAGCCTTAATCTAACCAACATCTATAATTTTAATTTAAGTCCAAAATAGCCATACTTTTTAATCTTTCCATAAACTCATTAATGAGATCTACTTATTTTAAAGTGGATGAAATATCGGCTTATTTTGCTAACTCCCCATAAATAAAATGATAGAATAGCATTGCGGCACACCTGGCTCCTTGAGAAAAGGGCTTTTTCTTTGACAGACCTTGCGTTATAGAAATGCAATAGCATCTTAAAAACTAATAAAATACAACCAAGAGCAGCCCAAAGCTTATCATTATGATTCTGAATGATAGCCTAAATAATTTCAGTAATATCAGGACAGACAGAAAAATTCCCCAGAACCAAGCAGTGATGGAGAGACCTCACTGACAGTAACAATCAGAACTACTAAATATTGTTACTTCTCTGCTGTCTGTGAACACCTACTTCAGAACTATGACAGCATTAACAATGAAATAATCAATAAATATGTGTAGTTTCTCCCTCCTGATAAAATTGATCAGTCATTAATATCATTTTTTTTGCAACCTTTAAATAGTTCAGTGGGCAGTAAATACAAACATTGCTTGAAAGAACAGCTTTGCAGTTATGCTGTTGCATATCTTTTGTGTATTTTACACGTGTTAGTACTCAATCAGAAAATAGAAGTGAATTCTGTGTCCCTGGCGCCCTTTTAAAATGACTTTCACTATTTGAAACATTATATTTTTCTCTCAGAAGAAAAGACCAGTGGAAAAAGTAACGAGAGGCTACAGGAAATAAGTGAAAACCAAACCATTCTGCAAGCCTAAATTTCTAGGAATAAAAATTTCATTTTGTTTTATTTTTGAGAAATGCTTTGCTCATGCAGTTTATGCTCACACACTGAAAATGGGATTATTTCATATCTTTACAAACTCTTATTCTCCACTGTTATTTAAACAAGAAATATATATAGAAGATTTTACTTGACATTTTAATTAAAACCTATTAAAAAAATCTATAGCAAGCAATAAAGTACAAATCGTACTCCTAATTTTAAGCAGCGTTGCAACTGTGTCATAAATTCAGATAACCACGGATAAAAATCTTTCACAGTTAAGAGCATGAGCTGAGCAAAAAATTCTGGGGCTGACACCTAATTAAGATGTACTTCCCCCGGACAAAGAAAATTCTTCATCTTTTGCTGTGTGTTACAATGGTTCAGGGTTATATTTAAAAAGCCATTAAAAATGTACCTGATGGCAAAGTTAATCTTTATAGTTGACAGATAATAGCAGCTTTTTTTTCAGTAAGTAGCAAAGTGAATATTTTATTTCTCTATAATCTAATGACCATTCTGTTTAATCTTAATGGAGTAAAGACGAACAAGAAAATATGCTTAGGGGAGGTACTAATACATCAATTATGGAGAGTGGGAAACTACTTGAAAAAAGTAGCAGTAATCTATTGTAAATGAAGATCTCAATAAGCATTCCTAGCCACAGGGAGAACTAAAAAAGATGCATTAAAAATCTATTCAGATTCTACTCATTATAGATGTGTTCTTCTCAGCTTTTAAGTAATGCAGCAATCACATAATTAACTTTTGAAAAGGGAAGCATTTAAAACAACCAAGTATCTATGGAACGCAGTAGGCTTTGTCCTTATTTTGTTCAGTGAAAATGATTTTTTTCCATCTGCTTTCCTTGAACATTGTTGCAGAAGTGCTGAGACTGAGTAGCATTTCTTCTAAAGGTATTGAAAAAGCATAAATACAATTCCACAAACAAAAAACCCACTAATTTTTGGTGAAAGGAAGAAAAGTAGAGGAAACTAAAAAACACTGTAAACAAACTCCGTACCCACTTAAGTACCAACACGCTATACATTCCATTTAAAATTGGGTACTTGTTTCCTCTGAAATTTCACTCTGAAATGCAAATTTGAATTTCACATAGGAAGCTTTTTTTTTCTTTTAAAATAATTGAATGTTTTGATTTAGACCTTTGTCTTGTGAGATGACGTGAGGTGACACCCCCCCAGAAGTTCTGCATGCCCCAAACCCCCACAAAAACACCAAGAAGAAAGCCTACAGTATTTTCCAAATGAAATCACTGGGAATACAACCAAGGATTCTGTCTGTGAAGATGTAGAGGGCTGATTCCACTCCCATTAAAGTAATAAGGAGCCTTTCAAATGAATCTAATGAGCATCGATATTATATGGAGTAATTTCAAGGAAAGATGTTTCTACTCAGTAACTCTCAGGACAGAGCACTCTGGATTTTTATGCTCTCACAGATACATCCTTGTGACTTGGAATTTGCCCACAAAAAGCCCAGTGAGCTACTGCAGAACAAATCATCTGTGAGGACTCTCGCCCTGCGCTAGGAGACTTTTGCTCGGTGTTCTTCCTTTGTTTAGCTGTCTTTCAGTGTGCTGGAACATTAGCAAGCTAAAATGCAAGAAAGCTACCTCTCCAGAGCAACAGTTTCGACCTGGGGAGTTAATGCAGCATGACTATCACCTGTAAAACCTAAACCATTCCTTATATCCAAAAGTTGTCCCAGGCAGGTGAGCCTCAAGTGTGCAAAGATGCATTCGCTTTCACTTAAGCAGCTTTCTGACTTAATATCATGAATATCATTGATATTACATGGATAATCCAGGAGTAACCTGCCTTCATACTCTTGAAATTACGTAACATTCCAAACAAATTAAAGGTATTCACCTACAGAAACTCACATGCAACCCTACAAAATATCACAGTATCACAAGGTTGGAAAAGACATCTGAGATCATCAAGTCCAACCTATGGCCCAACACCTACACCTACTCCTACTTGTCAGTTTACACCATGGCACTAAGTGCCTCATCCAATTTCTCTTTGAACACCTCCAGGGATGGTGACTCCACCACCTCCCCGGGCAGCGCATTCCAATGGCCAATCACCCTCTCAGTGAAGAACTTCTTCCTAATGCCAATCCTAAACCTCCCCTGGGGAAGCTTGAGACCGTGTCCTAAGTAGTAATCTGTCAAAACGCCCACTTTGAAACGATGTCTACAAAAACTCGCTCAGGTCTTGGGGGTTTCTGAACTCACGGCATTGCTTGTATCTCATCAAAACCAACCCGAACGTCACACACGGCTTTGGGGCGAGAGCGTTGCTGCTGGCAGCAAAAGCACTGAAGTTCTGTTTGTGACAGAGCTACCTAAAACCCAGGGCTGACAATCACAACAGACTGGCAAATATTACTTAGATATCGATGCACTGAAACACAGCCTTCTACACTGCAAGCTACGTAAATTAAACCATTCAAGATTCTTAAATAAATACTGATAGATTATAGTCTAGCTTTAAACTAGCGGTGAAAGTTGTCTGTTCCTTCCTGAACCTTTCATCCCTCGTCATCTGTGAACATTTATGAAAAGGACAGAGCAGAAGAGAGAGGGGGAGAAAAAGCACAGCAGAATTGCACATTTGGATCAATTCTGCCCAATCTCTTGTGTAAAAAAAAAAAAAAAAAGAAAGGAAATACTAAAGTGGCAGTTGATAGATAATTTACTGACAGCTTTTATATCTTATGAATAAGTGTCTACTGTGGGCATTTCTTTGCTTATATAACCCAAATGAAATATTTGACTAATGACATGGCAACTTTATAAACCTCAATTTTAGCAGGTGATTATTAAAGTGAATTTATACGAGGTGTAGAAAAACCGCATTTCCATTTGCAAAATGAAAATAAAATGCTGTTCTACATTTCTAAGTTCTCTGTGTGGGATTCAAACTCCTGTTCTTAAAAGGAAATCATGCATTTTCAATTTGCCATTAACAAAGGGTGTTTCATGAGTATTACAGCACAAAGTCTTGTCATATAGTTTAAATAACCCAGAGATTTCACTTATTTGCAGTATTGTAGCTTTTTTGAGCCAAGGAGAAATGAAGAGATAGCAGCAGACCTTGGCTGCAAATTATTGATGCCTTTCTTAATCCAAAGATTGGGGGATGCACGTGTCTTCTATTTTAAAAAAACTTCTGTTTTAAGGAAACAGTGCTTCTATTCGTGGCTGTATTTTTCAATGACACCTTAGCCCCTTGATAAAATATCTCAAAAGGAAAAGCTGGTGATGCCCAAGCAGATTTTAGATCATGGATATATCTCGTTACATACGTATGGCTGCTTACAGTGAAGCTTTCAACAGAATGAGTGAGACGCGGTTATGGAAAATTACTTTTAGAGAACCATTCTCAGATGTAAAAGGAACAGAAGCAAGAAATCGTACCTGTAACAAACCACGTTTTGAGAAGAGTTGTAAGAAACTGCTGCCGCAAAAACAGAACAACGGTGACGATTCAGTTGAGTATTTGAACTCACCTACTTGTTTTGGAAGAACAGTAAAACAAATGCTGGATTTTGATGTTTCGGAGCATGAGTATAGAAAATAAACACTGGAAAGGGTGCGTAGATATTAATTGGTATCACATTGGGTTCCTATGTGGCTAGATGTATTTCCAAAGTTTTAACTGGAATGTACATTGCTTGTGTTAGAAATAAAAATGGATCTATAGAAACCTATAATGAAGATCATGTTCATTATAGATTAAAAACTGAACAAAGTTATAACTTCTTTTTTGAGGGCAAACCCACTATTTCCCCTCTCTTCATTCTGCTTACTGTCATGTTAGGAATTCTCTCTCAAACTGAAAAAAAGTAGGTACAGTTAATAGATACATAGAAAGGCTATTTTAAAGAGTTCCGTTTTCTATGTCAATATTTATTCTTAAATAAGTCATTTTTGAAGTACTGAATACATTAAAAGTATTCAAAGTATTCAAAAGGTCAGTTACAAGAGACTGGGAGAGGGCAAAAATCATTGCATCCTCATCTAAATTAGTATTATCAGTTTATAGGGAATATAGAACATGTAATAATTTTCATATGCATTCCATTTCTGCAAATAAAATAATCTATCCAGTCACAGCTTATTTTTTTTTTTCTTTCACAGCACTGACTAGTATCGTATAAACCAAAATATGATAAGAGGAATAAGCTAACTTGTGGAAATTGAATGACTTGCTTTATAGGCAAGGTATATGGTATTTAAGCACCTCATAACGTACAGTGCTGACCTCTTTTCACAGATAAAGAAAAAGAGCAATAGAGGTACTCGGTGTTTATCCCGACAAACCATCAAACCAATCATCTACTCTTGATTCTCCCCTTTCCAATAATTTCTGTATAGCTTCTTTCCACAGAGCGGTCTTGGAATAGCAGCTATAGGCAATGGATAAGGTCCACCATATAAGCAATGATATTTATGTGAAGCTATCACTGACAGAAGCAAGAATATAATGAATGAGTTGTGCCATTTTTGAAGGGGAGAGTTGAGAGAATCTAATAACATCTTTTTAAAAGGAATCCAGAGAGTCGGTAACCAGCGATTAATGACAATAACAGACATATTCGAGCCTTGTGTTAACTCTTTAATCTGTTTCCAGTCACAGCTAACATGAATTTTCTAAATTAATTCATATTTTACTTTATGTCAATGGTTGACTGGTGCACTTCAAAGAAACATACAGTCTGCAAGCGTGTCATTCTTTCCTGAGCCAAAAACTAGTCAAAAGCACTAATCTCTCTCCTTCTAAAAGAAAAAAATTCTGCTTCTCTTTTCGACTGCCACAAACTACAGCATGTCAGTCATTTCAGATTCAAACTAGAGAAGCAATCTAAAAAAAACAAACAAAATTAAAAACTGACATAAAGACTGATCCTTAGCATCTTCTGCCAGTTGATTCATTACATATTGATAGTTACGTAACACAATACCTGATTATACCTGTTCATTGCACATTGAGTGCAATAAATAGATTTTTTGAAAACAGTATCTGTAACCTAGCGATCTGAGAGGAGCCGCCTTAGGAAGTGACAGATCAAGTAACATCCATATATTTCATATTTCATCCATACATATCCAAATCTCTATTTGGATTTGGAAAGAAATATGATATTTTATGTGGTATTTTTCTGAATGTTCTGATTGGAATTAGGTGGAAGTAAGCATTGGATATAATCCCAGTAACAGAGTTCTGAACTGAAGCTGCTAAACAAATGAACAACCCCCCCCCCCCCTCATGCCAGAACTATGAACTTGGTGTTGTAGGGGTTTTTTTTTTTTGCTTAGCTTTTGTTTAAGTTAAAAATTTGGCTGAATAATTAAGCATTTGCAAGTCAAACAAGCTAGTAGGCCTCTTCAGCTTCGGCTGTTATATCATGTTGTTACTTTGAACAATATTTACATTGCAACAAGAGAGAAAGCAGGGGAAGATCCTGTGGTTCCTGACAAATCCTGCTAATGAGAGTTCAGACGCTTCTTTAGCTTTTACAGCACCTCCTTAATAAGCTGCTGAATGCCACTGGCTACACAGCCACTGCATTTTAATCACAGGTTAATCCACTGCAGACGAAAGGAGTCAGAGAGAAATCAACTCATCCCTAATTTAATTTTTAGTAGTACTCTGACCCTTAAAGAACAAAATTCATTAAAGACAACAGGAGTTTAGGCAAGGACTCCCAAAGGAGGAGTAGCCTACACAGTCTACATGCCCATCAAACAATTTAAAATTCTTGGTGTCAGCTCTTCTACAGTTTGTTTCTCTTAATGTTTTGTTTGTGTAGATGCAAGAGAGTTCCTGAGTGTCTTGGTGTGGCTCTTCAAACACGTCTGCTGTGCCCTGTTAGGATTTAGAGCTGCCAATCCAAAACAGAGTAGTTTTAAGTAATAAGACCAATTTCTCTGACCACAGCTTGGTGTTACGAGTGCTGAACTTCACAGCATCACAGTCTCATAAGGTTGGAAAAGACCTTTGAGATCATCGAGTCCAACCTATGACCCAACACCTACACCTACTCCTACTTGTCAACTACACCATGGCACTAAGAGCCTCATCCCATCTCTCCTTAAACACCTCCAGGGATGGTGACTTCTGCTATCAGATGGGGTTTCCCCTGAATATTAGCAGCACAAGAATAAATCCATCTGAAATATTCCTGTTTTTAAAATACTACAGTAGTAAACTGAAAGAAAATAATTTGAAAGTCACTTCAGAGCATCTTTCTACTAGATGAATCTGCCACAGGGTAGTATAATTTTGTGACAGCATAACAGTATGATAAAATCTAACTGCAGGAAATGAAAAGGCAAGATATTTTAAAAGACTTCAAAATTAGCAAGTAACGTTTAGCAATCCAATCAGATTATCTTGAACAGATGACTTTTCCTTCTGACTTTTATGTCTGTGTACTGGAAAGCTAGAATTATTGCATACTGTCCAAATGAATGAATCTACCAGAAGCAGAAGCAACTGTTTCTCTCCTTTAGCACTGCTTTACTGCAATCCAGGCAGTCAAAGAGGCAGAGAAGCTTTGATGGGCCTCTCAACTATTACAGACAGTAGAACAGGGTAGGAATTTTTGGTGGTGCCAGTTCTGCAAGCTTTAGCATAAGAATTCACTGCAAAAAGACTAGTGTTTGAGATAAAACCAACTTTTTTTCCAGAAGGGTCTGTCTTCTGCAAAAAGAATTCTACCCTGTTTGAAGTTTTTTTATTGACAGAGAACCCGATTATTGGATTTTACTGAAATGTTGGATTTCTTCCTGGTTTATATAAGAAATGGATCATCTGTGATAATTAGAAGAAAATAAGCAGCAAGGCAAATTAAGGTAAATAAAGAGAAACTAACTGTTGAGCTAGCTGATAAAATCTTAACTTATTCTTTGAAGTTGATTCGATGAGAGTTCACAAACTGGACAATGTTGTACTCTGACCTACACGAGCATCATGCTCACAGCAATTAATCAGATGGCCACAAAAGTAAAATGGCATAGCATTCAACATCAGCTTTATTTCTTATTATAGAAGTCAATCTTTATGATTGTTAGGTACTAAAAAAAGAATACAGTTGTGATGAACAGGTCTTGTTAGTTTGTTTTTAAAGAAAGCAACAAAAATTATCAATCATCTTAATTACAGTTTCCATAGAAGTTTACTACAAGACGGAAGCCACCCTAGAAGTGATCTTGAACCATGCTGCCCGAATCATGCACTGGTAGATAAATCTTCCCTTTATGACATAAGTAATGGCAATTTCTTTTTGGTATGGATTTAGCATCATAAAAAGACATTTCAAGACTTCTAATTGACAACATATCATAGACTCAAAATTATTGAGGTGTATCTTCCAAAAGGAAAAGGATGGAAAGCCTACCACTAAACCTTCTAAAAAAGCATTAGAAGTACTGTAATTCACAACAGATGCGTATGCACAGAGCAACGGAGGAGCCTAACTGAGGAAACAAAAATCTGGATACAAATTCTCAATCAAGCAGCTTGATCTGCCCAGACTTAGATTAAATACAACACTAATCCCATGCAGTCCAGCTGTAACCAAGGAAAGGCACGCTGGGACAGTTCACTGTTCCACTGTTAGACCAAATCCAAAATCTACTGAGAATTTCTGTGGCTTTCGCACAGGATCCTCAAGGGCTTTTGGACTCTTTGTAAGAATGGTGACTGTATTTTTCATATTAGACTTTGCGGTCATACTAGTTTTTCCTGAATATTCCTGTCTTGACAAACAGAAAGCGGCTGGTGCCTCTGGAAACTGGATGAGAACTGAAATCCCCTCCTGGAAACAGGGGAGGAAGGGGATCCTGTGGGCTCGTTGAGGCCATCCACTGAAGTTTTGGCTAAGCAGAGGCAGACATCCCAGTCGGCAATTTCTTCCAGTTTCCCTGAGTAGCAGCGGTAGCAGACACATCAAAAGCAATAGGTGTAGATTAATCTAAGATCCTGGGTGTGTTTTAATCTCTACCAGCAAGAAAGGTTAAACCACCACGTTCTCACTAATTTTTTAGCTACTTTAAACAAGCACAGACTACTTCCTTCAGGTGCAAAATTGCCCAGTTCTCACACATGGATAGAGACATCACAGCCTTTGGAGTTTAAGCGTTCAGGGACAATTTTTAGCTGTTTTGTCAAGAACAACTGCAACTCAGTTGAACCTCCCTGGCTGATTAGCTCATTTTAACTATTCCAGACAGCTCAAAAAGCAAATTTTTTGGCCTGTTTCAGTAAACATGATAACAATTTGCCTAGTACTATAACAAAGTAATCAATACACCGCAAATTCCTCTTTGTAATTCAGGTGATTTACCAGCATCAGTCATAAAAATCTAATTACGCTATTTTTCTATGGAGGAACACAGTGCTGTGTTACAAAAGAGGTAATGAAACAGTAACTATTCAACTGAAGTACTGAAATTACACTTCTAAAAAATCTCAATCAATCAGGACCAAACCAACAGTGAAATTACTTTAAATTTGGTCCCTTTTTTTTTTTTTATAAAATGGATCTATTAAAAAAATCCAAACCAAAACTGTTTTGTAAAAATAAACGTTTGGGTAGGGTCATGACAATAACATTTTATTTTATAGAAAGTCTGGGGTATTTCAGGATTCGTCTTCAATTTATAAGTAGTTCTCATATAACAAATTATCGCCTGTCCAAAAACTTACAAACATCTTGCTGCAAAGCAGAACTTGCTGTTCTCAAAGGTCTGGAGGTATCGTCAGCTCTAATCTGAGGCCACGGAAGACAATGGAAAAAGTCATCCCACCTACTGACATTTCAGAGAGCATTAAACCAAACCTGTAAGAATGTCATTTGTGCCCATAGGGAATAAGAAGAGAGGACGAGCTGCATTTCCTGAAAATAGTGGCAAGGTACAGAATATTACTGATCCTGCTTTCAAAAACAGTGGTGGCAAATTGACCTCGTATTTATTTTAAAATAAGTAGGCAAGCCTAAAAGAGTTCTCTTACAGTGTGAGACATTTAAAGCAAAGAATGACTATGTCTCTTTTAACCTTGTTTCATCTGCCTAGGATACGGTTCATTGCACTTTATTCTTTTTGATTCATGTTTTATCCCTCTTGTTTGTTGGTTTTTTTTTTAAACAGAGTAATCACAACAGGGATGCAGAATTCCCCTTTCAAATTCTGCATTTGTTTCTGTCCAGGCAATTTATCAAATAACAGGTTCTGGACACATCAGCCTTTTGGAAAACAAAGTGAAAGAATGAATATATTTCAGACACACACGAGGTCAGTGAACATTCTTTCGCTCATATAATTCCTTTTCCATCCTTTGTTTGTTCATTTATAACCCATGAAGTATAACGCATGAATTATCCTATTGTACACATCAACCACTTGACAGCTTGTTTTAGTAAAACTCTTAGGAGCTGTGTCTTTCCTTCCAGGCTGCCAGGAAAAGTTGAACAAAAAGGCCGATTAGTTCCTTTAAGTTCTCCCAGATAAACCAACTACAAAGCAAGTTTACGGTACCCAGGATCATCCATGCAAACACATCTCACTGGCTCTTCACAGTAACAACACAGATCAGAATATTGGAAGGTGCTTAGACAAGAAGCGAAGCCCATGATGATTCAGCAGTCTGTCGCATGGGGAGTAGAAGTTCAGGTTTGAGAATCTTTAGCTAATGACACGCACTTCTGACACGACACCTTAACAAAGCTCTGTTTAAAGAAAGCCTTTTTACTTGGTTTCATACACCGATGGTAATTTTTTGGTAAAAATTCATAAGAATCATTAGATATAATATTTCTCAATAAAACCTTAGATAATGCGAATGACGGATGCCAGTTACATAAACATGTGTCTATGTGCTCACCTAAGTGCCCGTGCACAAATACATCAGACACGCAACAGATTTCAAACCCAAGCCTGGTCTTGTAAGAAGAGCATTTCCTGCTGTGGGTGCGCTGCGGGGATGTGGCCCCAGCCCTGCGCTGCTGCGCAGAAACCTGGGCCAGGCAGACACCAGAACTGCGCACAAAAATTGCCTTTCTTCTGTTTTCAAAATCCTCTAAAGTGGCTTTGGAGGATGATTTTCATCAACTGCATCCTCCCGCTACCCCACAACAGGAGGCTTGGGAGGGTGACAGGTAGGAGAAATCAATGTAACATTAGATAAGCAAAAGGGGGGATGTGGATCCTGAGATAAATTAGGAAATGCCTGGTAGGAAACAATGCTACTAAATATAGACAGCAAGGCAGAAAGCTCATTAAAAAACTAAGAAACCCCTGAATGAAATGTCAGCAGATTAGCTCCTGGCATTACTAGTTCTGCTGTCTTGGTGGTGAAACTTCACCTTAATATCTCTCAAAATTATTAGTGCAGCCTAAACAAATGATAAAAAGAAACAAATAATCAAAGTCAAAAATAATATTACGGCACTGTTCTCGGTAATATCGGGTTATAACACTTGCACATTGCTTGGATTAGACTGAACCAGGAGAACTCCTGGAGATTTGACACAATCAGACAGGCTTGATGCTGAAATGAACTGTGACGTTCATTAATTTCACGTGCAATTTTAGCAGCCCTTGAAGTTGTAGAGAGTTAGCTAAAAAACTCACAATCACCTCCAATCTGAATCTTGTGTATAAATACATCTGCTTTTTGCAAATACATGGCACCTAAAAGAATGAAAAAGAATCCAGAATTTGGAAAGCAGAAAAGTGTCACGATTTTCATTCTTTTCCAGATTCCTTTCAAATTCACATCTTCTTCCATCAATGCTCCACATGAGTTTTCACAGCTGCACCTCTACTTGTATTTCATCCCACAGTCTCCCCACACACCTGCTGCTCCTGAACCACACCTAACCTTTGCATAGTTACAATTCAGATGCAACAAACCCTTACTTATAAAGTATTTGTGCAGACCATGCAAAGAAATGCTCTCTTTTTTTTCCCAGTACAAAGAAACTAATTAAGCTGATCTTCTTTATTTCATGTGGACTTGCTATGGGAAAACCTTGATTTCCCAAATAAGCAGCAAAAATTAAAACTCTTTGTGGTATATGGAATACGATGCTATAATTTTAATCCATCTATACTTATATAATATTACTAGGATAAAACCCAGCTACTTCTCAGTAAAGGTGCAAAAGCAAGTTATCTAGCATTAAGGCCTACTTTTTCCTCCCAGGTGCACCAAGGTTTATTGGAGGATAAACACACCCATCATCACAGCTCACCACTGACATTCAACTTGTTTTTCCCATTCATATTCCTGACACATCCATTTAATGTATTAAATTGTAGGTTGATTTTATTTTTCTTGGGTTTGGAAGATTTTTGTCAAACACACCAGCTGTTCTTGTACCATGACTACATAAACTGCAACACCACAAAACAACAAATTCAGTTTAGTCTCCAAAGCCTTTTACTATACAAGTTTAGTTGTGGGCAAAACAGTCTGAGATTGTTGTACACTGTCTATATAAATATAATTCAATTTTTTTTGTCTCTCTCTCTCTCTCTCTGTAGTTCTGGATATGCTTTAAGTGTTATCTAGGAGATCTCAAAATATGGTCTTTTTAACATGCAGTAGCTACCAAAAGTGAATGCTCTTCACAGTATCATAAGGTTGGAGAAGACCTCTGAGGTCATCGAGCCCAACCTACAACCCAACACCAACACCTACTCCTACTTGTACAACTACACCATGGCACTAAGAGCCTCATCCAACCCTTCCNTGCACTCCAGCATCTCAGCATCTTTCTTTAACTGAGAGGCCCAGAAAATCAACGTAGCAAAACCTATTGTAGGTACAGATGGTTTCTTACTTGTGTTCAAATTTAAGGAATAGATTATTTTCTCTGAAAAACAAATATCTAAGGAAAGCATTCTTGTGATATTAAATAATGATTAGTAGGGAAAGACATTACTGAAGTGCAAAGTACTATTTTCCAGTCTCAAAACCTTTCTTTTGATTTTTTAAATAAAATTACTACCTTGTAAAAAAAATTGGCACTGAATTATTGAAACACAAATACTCCTATAAAATTCCAGCTGGTTTGAAAACTTTTAATTTTCAGTACTTTTTACACACAAAAAGTGTCCCAGAAATGCATTATGAATACTGCATAGCGATTAAATATTAAGTCATGCTTTTTAGGACATGCTAAAGGCTAGCACAGCAAAGCAGGAGCACGAAATGCCAGAACACGACCTTTGGCTCCCATTTTGCTCTCACTTCTAATCTGCCCCTGCTACCTCACCTGACTATTCTGCCCCAGAGTAAGCCTCCTCCTTGTTTGTTTTATTTCCTACACCATGGGGGGAAATCAGGAAAGCAGAATCAGGCAGACATTCCAATAAACCACCTCAGACTTTACCCTTTCTTGCTGGATGCTGTTTCCCTTCTGCTCCTGTTTGCCTGTACAAAGCGATAAGTTGTTGGGAGCAATTTCTGCCTTCTCTCCCGTGTGGAGCTATCTTAGCTATATATTACATATGCACTTACACAAGCACATATATCTGCATAAAACTGTATGTATAGCTCTATTATACATAATAACAGTTACACACTTCTTATAACTGAACTCAGTTTCCAGTGAGTCCTTACATTTCACAGAGGTAGATGTCCTAATAACAATCATAACAATCACCACCATGTCCTGGGATATTTTATTTCATTGCTTATTCCTTGATGTATCAAGATGAAAATCATCTATAAAACATTTGAAAGATTGATTTCTGTTCAGCTGAATCAATCCCTGTGAGAGGATACACTCTAAAGGCTCTTTTGCCCTTATGCCATAATCCTGGTTCATCGTATTTTATTAATGCAGTTATAATTTTGCTGCTCAGCAACAAAAATCACCTCACTTTCCTCTAAGAGTACTTCTAATTTGGATGAACCTGCAGAAAACTGCAAATAATGTGCTTTTCAGGAAAAAAAATCAAATATATACAAACACTAAAATATAATACAAAATAAAAATCATCACTTCAAAAAGGAATAAAGCTTGCCTTCTTCAAGGTACTCCTTTAACAAACTCTGTCTTCATGATTAAGCCTGAAAAGATTAATTCCACTTTTCTACCTCTGATTTATATCTTGAATGACATATAGATTTTCTAAGTTCAGAATATTACAACTTACTTGTCCTTTCCCAAACAACAACTTTTGCCAGATTTTGGTGACTCTAGAAAAACAGAGAGATCTCCTAATATGCTTAAATAAAAATTAGCCAGCAAAATTACATTTACAGACATTATCAGCAATGAACCATTCACAGGCCAAGTTAGGGTACGGTATTTTAAAAAGCATGCACCAAGTTGCACCTACTTGTTGTCGAATTTCTTCTTCCATCTTAACTGGGGACCCCAGCTCTGCAACTTGTTTAACACCTTCACTAGCGTATCCTCCATACTCCCAAAGAATGTAGTTCTTCGAGTGAGAACCACCAATGATTGCAGACCAGTGATTGGTACGTCCTTTCAGGGGAAACAAACAAACAAACAAAAAAATCAACCATCTAGACAACCACAAAGCATAATTCCCAATCTTTCATTCAAGTGAAAGATCTGAAATGCCCGGTCTTCAGCAGTACCAAGTTTTTGAACGTGTTGCATGCTGTCAGTTCTCACTAAATCAACATATTCTAGAGTAAGAACAAGGCAGGGAACTACAGAAATTTAGCATAAAGTTTCAGTAATTATAGACTCATAGAACCATAAGGTTGTTGCAGCCATTTCCTCTTGTCCCATCACTGTCACTTGTGAGCAGAGCCCAGCACCCACCTTGCCAAACCTCCTTTCAGACAGCTGCAGACAGTGATGAGGTCTCCCCTCAACCTCCTCTTTTCAAAGCTAAACAACCCTAATTACCTCAGGTGCTCCTCATAGGACTAATTCTCCAGCCCCTCCCCAG
>VWPV01000227.1:0-44806 GCA_013389885.1 Geococcyx californianus | reverse complement strand
AAGAGAGATTGGATGAGGCACTCAGTGCCATGGTTTAGATGATGAGTAGGTGTTGGTGTTGGGTCATAGGCTAGACTCGATGATCTCAAAGGTCTTTTCCAGCCTTGTGATACTGTGATAAAAAACAAACAGATCACCTCTACTGCCACCAATGTGGAGAACTGCAATCTACCATTGAAGCCAGTGGGTGGACTAGCAAGAGCAACAAGAACAAGAAGCTCTGTCATCATTTTTCATAGAATCATAGAATTGTTTCAGTTGGCAGGGACCTTAAAGATCATCCCGTTCCAACCCCCAGCCATGGGCAGGGACACCTCCCACTGGATCAGGTTACTCAAAGCCCAATCCAACCTGGCTTGAACACCTCTATGGATGGGGCAGCCACCACTTCTCTGGGACACCTGTGCCAGGGCCTCCCCACCCTCACAGGAAAACATTTCTTCCCAATATTTCATTTTAATCTGCCCTCTTTCAGCTTAAAATCATTTCCTTCCATCTTATCCCTGCACTCCCTGATCAAGAGCCCCTCCTCAGCTTTCCTGGAGACTCTTTCAGTACTGGGAGGCTGCTCTAAGCTCTCCCTGGAGGCCAACTCTCTCAGCCTGTCCTCACAGCCCTTGGATCATCTCCATGGCCTCCTCTGGACTCACCCATGCCTTTCCTGCACTGAGGACTCCAGAATTGAACACAGTTATTTTTCTAAAAGAACACAACAACAAAAAAAAAACCAAAACCCAAACAGCCCTAAGTATTATTTCGTAAGATCTGTGCATTCCAAAAGCAGAAATCAAGTAGGAGAGGCAATGAAAGGTAAATGTACACAAAGCCAAGAAGCTAAATGACAAAGCAGAGAGATGGCAGCTGGCAAGAAGGGTGATCCAAGCCCAGGGGCATGGGTGTGTTCACCCTGCTTGGTCCTTCCCTTCCTTGAACTGCATCAAGAACCCACACAACCACCTTCCAAAACAGTCTCAGATATCCAGCACCTCAGTATGGGAAACACAGCATTCTAATCCTGAAATGTAAAGCTAACTTGACAAGGTCCTGGACTTCTTGAAATAGTTACCTGCTTTGTATTGTTGAGTAACTGATTATTGCTCAGTAGAGGTGTTTTGAGTGTCCTAAACACTTGAGGACCATTTTATTGCAAAAACATGCCTGTTAAAAAAGGCTAGTCCTATACTCAAACTAAAATTTTACAATACTATTATCTTCCATTTGCAGTTAAATTACAGAACATCTGTCATTGCCCTTTTAAAAAACCCAACTTTTACTAGGAGATCTAAGAGTTAATCATCCCTCCTTCAGCGTAATATAGACTGGCCTGTTTAGAAAGAACAACAACAGGGGAAAACCAGAACATGTCATGGAAGAGCATCTGGTTTCTGTAGCGAAGAGAGTTTCATGTCCCATCACTTGATGCTGAAGAACCCAGCTCACCAACTTCTATTACAAATGCGGAGTTGAGCCCAAGATCCATGGAAGTCAAATTGTAAAGGTCAAACTCTTGCAGACAGAACAAGACAAATAGGCTTGGGGATTCACTTGCTTTTTAAATAAAGAAAATTTATAGCTAGAATATAACTATGAAATACGGGCTGCATCAAACTGCAGCAGCCAAAGCACAAGCATGTTCTGCTGAAGAAACAAACCTCACTATCACATGTTCATTTAAACACAATGGAGGAGATCTGCATAATAAATGGAACCACATGTATGAAGCTGATCAACTGGAGTCTTGTTTGCATTACTTTCCAACTTTGGAATTCAAGCGAACTCAACCTTCACAGCTAACTACAGCCTATGCCTATGAAAGGAGTGACTCTTGTCAATAATTAATCCCACTTGCATGTCCTGTCCATTTAACTTCCGCATTGATGATCAAAGCTTCAAAAATGCACTGTGTCAATCATTTATTTTTAAAAAGTGCACCAAGAAGATCATTTAAGTTGCATTTTCTTTGCAAAGTTCACTTTTCAACAACAACAAAAAATCCTTCATTTATTTTTTCACTTCTTTTTCCTTTTCATTCACACCATCTTCAGAGCTCCTCTGTTTCATTTATAGATCATTAAAGCCAAAGAACAAACAACAGCAAAATGCTTGGCTATTTTAAAACCTCTGGTTAGTAACTCAGCTCCAGACAGAGGAATCTTCTCTATTAGTTCCAATACTAAGGATCAGTTGTTTATGCTATTTTGGTTCCCCATTAACACAGCATTGTGGGGAAATCATAGAATCATCTGGTTGGAGAAGATCTTTGAGATCATTGAATCCAGCTGCCCCGGTCCCCTTACTAAACCATGGGCAGCTGTCCCGATCCCTGACCACTCCTTCAGTGAAGAAATCTTTACTAATGTCCAGTCTAAACGTCCCCTGGTGCGACTTGTGGCCATTTCCTCTTGTCTTATTACTTGTCACTTGTGAGAAGAGCCCAGCACCTACCCTGTCACAACCTCCTTTCAATTGGTTGTACACAGTGATGAGGTCTCCCCTCAGCCTCCTCTTCTCTAAGCTAAACAACCCCAGTTTCTTCAGCCACTCCTCGTAGGACGACTTCTCCAGCCCCTCCTCAGCCTCGTTGCCCTTCTCTGGACGCGCTCCAGCCCCTCAAGGTCCTTCTTATAGTGAGGGGCCAAAAACTGAACCCAGCACTCAAGGTGTGGCCTTACCAGTGCTGAGCACAGGGGCACAATCACCTCTCCGCTCCTGCTGGCCACACTGTTTCTGATACAGGCCAAGATGCCATGGGCCCTCTTGGCCACCTGGGCCACTGCTGGCTTGTGTTCAGCCAGCTGTCAACCACACCCTACCCCTGTCCTTCTCTGCCAGGCAGCTCTCCAGTCACTCTTCCCCAAGTCTGTAACACTGCACAGGGTTGTTGTGTCCCAAGTGCAGGACTCAGCACTTGGTCTTGTTGAACCTCAGCCCATTGGTCTCAGCCCCATCAATCCAGCCTGGGTCGTCACGGCCATTCCTGGCAAGATCCATCTACTCCACATCACAGTACAGCAGCAGACTTCCCGGAAGGGCTAACTGTTCCAACACTGTGTACAAAAGCTTCTATATTCAAATGGAGCGACAATCAGGAAAAAATAAGTAAATACTGGCCTGTATCTTGGCCTGCATCAGGAACAGTGTGACCAGCAGGACTAGAGAGGTCATTATCCCCTTATACTCGGCACTGGTCAGGCCACACCTTGAGTACTGTGTCCNGACATAAGGAAGAAGTTCTTCACTGAGAGGGTGATTGTTCATTGGAATGTTCTGCCTAGGGAGGTGGTGGAGTCACCATCCCTGGAGGTGTTCAAAGAGAATTTGGATGAGGCACTTAGTGACATGGTGTAACTGACAAGTAGGAATAGGTGTAGGTAGTAGGTGTAGGGCCATAGGTTGGACTCGATCTCAAAGGTCTCTTCCAACCTTTACAATACTGTGATACTGTGATATTGGAAAAACAATGCAATTGAGAGACACCAGGTTTAGGATCAACGCGACCATTCATGATTCAGATTGAGGGAAGGGAGTCACATAGGAAAACCTTGAAAGTTCCACAGCAATTATAGAAATAACCCCAGGAAAATCCTGCCCTAGGTGTTCAGCAGTCTGTTTCATCCCAAACTTGATTTTTAATGCCACAGGCCCTCTACTAACCTAAACAAACTCCATGTAGGCAACAACAGCAAGGCAGCTTATCAGACTGCAGAATAAACACTTTTAACTGGGGTTAATGAGATTTACGCCACCCTTGACATCCTTCATGTCCCTCCTGCTTAAAACCTCCCCACAAGCCAACACAGCATCTCTTGGTTGATACTCTGGAAGGACCTAAGCTACCCCACACCACCATGCAGCCCATAGCCCACAATTTATGGCCTCAAGTTGTGCCAGGGGAAGTTCAGATTGGATACTAGGAAAAATTTCTTTACCGAAAGAGTGGGGAAGCATTGGCACAGGCTGCCCAGGGCAGTGCTGGAGTCTCCATCCCTGGAGACATTCAAAAAACATGTAGATGTGGCACTTCAGAACATGGTTTACTAGGTAAGATAGTATTGTATTGGTGGTTGAACTCGATTATCTTGGAGGTCCTCTCCAACCTTAATGATTCTATGATCAGTAGGATGATCCCAGAGCCTCTGCTCCATTCCTTGTGCTGTACCAGCCCTTGCTACACCGACCTTGTTTTGTCCTTTATTCTCACTGAACCATCTCATCCTTGACTGGCAATTTAATCCAAAGCCTGAGAAGCTCACAGATTCCTTTTTGTGTGACGGAGATGAAACTCTAATGGCAAACCTGTCCAAAAGGAGGGATGAGCGAGGAGCAGGCAGATATCTCCGCAGTATGACATGAAAAGACTTAAATCTTCCATGATACTTGGAAAGCTTCTTAGTAATAGCTTCCCCTAGGCTATCCCAAAGTCCCCTTGCCATCCTTTTAAATAAGGAAAAGCTATTAAAAAAAAAAAAAAAAAAAAAGCAAGCCAAGGGATTTCTCTGGAAACCCTCAGAAAAAGATCCTTTGCTTTTTTCTTAAGAAACACAAATTAATATTAAAAACAAAAAGAAAAAACTGTTTAAAAAAAAAAAAAGGGGGGGTTTAAAAACCGTTAAAAAAAAGGGGGGTTTAAAAACCGTTAAAAAAAGGGGGGTTTAAAAACCGTTAAAAAAAAGGGGGTTTAAAAACCGTTAAAAAAAAGGGGTTTAAAAACCGTTAAAGTAACACAATTAGCATTATAACCTGATGATCCCCCATAATTTCTGCATTACAAGCCAAACGTAGAGTTACTTCTTACTTCGAAATAAAAACTGAAGTGCAAAGGGGTACAGCAAATATTACCGCGAGTTCCTATTCACCTATAAAGACAGAGATACCCATATATCTCTCCTTTGGAACCATATCAAAGGAATGCATTTCCCAAAGCCTGTGTGCTAATTTTCCCAGCAAAGAGGACAACTTTTGGGTTGATACTCACAATGCTCACAAGCATCAAAGAAATGGTAATCTCAGCCTCAGTTCCCTCCATCTCAGCCCCTGGCACCTCAAGCCAAAGCACCAACTCCATCTCAACACAGCCCAACAGGAAAATATTCTGATATCTGCTTTTAAACTATTACTTGGAAGAACATGTAGTCCAGAAGTTCCTTCTTGTACATTATTTTTTTCATTCATATTACAGGTGTATAAAGAAATCTGCCTTTTATATGGATCCCCTCTGCTCATACAACTGGGGCTGTTTAGCTTAGAGAAGGCTGAGGGGAGACCTCACCACCATCTACAACTGCCCCAAAAGAGGTTGTAGTGAGGTGGGTGTTGGTCTCTTCTCCCAGGGGACAAGCGATAGGACAAGAAGAAATGGCCTCAAGTTGTACGAGGAGAGATTTAGACTGGACATTAGGAAAAAATTCCTCACTGAAAGAGTGGTCAGAGATTAGAACAGGCTGCCCAGGGAGGTGGTGGAGTCACCATCCCTGGAGGTGTTTAAAAGATGGGTAGATGAGTTTCTCAGAAATATGGTTTAGTAGCGGACAGGAACAGCTGGACTCGATCTCAGAAGTCTTTTCAAACCATGATTCTATGACTCAGTTCTGCATAGTTAGAAGCAATAAGTACAAAACAAGAGAAACAAAGAGATTTTTAGAAACCCATCCATATTGGATTCAAGAAAAGTGGAAGATTTTTTTTCCCTCTCTACTCAGTTTTATCAAACTACAGATTTTACTGCTCACCCTGTACATCAATCAGAAATCACTGATGCATCTATACAGCCCCAAACAGCCCCTTTCATTCCCCAATTGTGCAAGTGCCAGTAGTTCCTCCGGCGCAGTTAAACCCCAAGCAACACAGCAGCGTGGCCCTGTCCTCTCTCAGCCTTCCTCCACCCACCTGCATCAAACACCACCAGCCAGGCTCTGGTAGGAGTGCTGGGAAGCCCCAGACCATCATGCACAACACCATATTTACACTTCTAACAATACTGTGTCCAGTTCTGGAATCCCCAACATAAGAATGATATGGAACTGTTGGAATGGGTCCAGAGAAGCCCACAAAGATGGTCCAAGGGCTGGAACACTACTATGAGGACAGGCTGAGAGAGTTGGGGTTGTTCAGCCTGGAGAAGAGAAGGATCTGGGGATACCTTAGAGCAGCCTTCCCACACCTGAAAGGGGCTCCAGGAAAGCTGGGGAGGGACTTCTTACAAGGGCCTGTAGGGACAGGACAAGGAGGAATGGCTTTAAATTGGAACGGGGAAGATTTAGGAAGATATTTAGATATTAGGAAGAAATGCTTCACAATGAGGACAATGAGTCACTGGCACAGATTGCCTAGGGAAGCTGTAGATGTCTCCACCCTGGAAGTGTTCAAGGCCAGGTTGGATGGGACTTTGAGCACCCAGACCCACTGAGTCCCTGGTTGTAGCAGGAGGTTTGAAACTACATAATCTTTAAGGTGCCTTCCAACCCAAACAATTCTATGATTCTACTGCAGAAGTTGTCACACACAGCAATTCAATTACAATACCACAACAAGAGGAATTTTTGACAAGCTGGGATTTTAAAAGATTCCCCCATCCCTCCCAGTGTTGTTAGAAAGTATAAAATGCCAAGAGTACCTACAGTTCCAACATAAACATTTGATATTGGTCTGATTTATCTCTGGCAATAGCTACTTGTTAATTAAATGAAGGAAAATTGCTCTAAGCTCAGCTGCTTTGAGGCATCAGCCACCTCAGCCAAACCCTATCACAGCTGTACGTCTGTTTGACATGTGACAAACCATGCCCTCTAACCGAGAACTGCATTAAATAGATACTTAGGTCAACCCCAAAACCTCTTTCAATAGCAAACGGCAGCTGCAGCAGCGTTATCCTCTGTGCTGCCATGGAAACAAAAGGCAGACTGATGATGGAGAGAGCTACGCAACCTGAGCAGTCACGGAGTTAGCCTTTCCTGAAACATGCTANTGAGGGTGGTGAGACACTGGCACAGGTTGCCCAGGGAGGTTGCAGATGCAACGTGGGGGTGTTCAAGGCCAGGCTGGACAGGGTCTTGAGCAGCCTGGTCTGGTGAGAGATGTACCTGCTCATGGCACAGGGGTTGGAACTATGATCTTTAAGGTCCCTTCCAACCCAAACCATTCTATGATCCTATGATCCACAACTTCTCTGGGCAACATGTGCCACTGCCTCGCCACCCTCATCAAGGGAGTGAGGTGCTTCGCACAAACTGCTGAACATAGGTGGTGAAAATCCAAGACTAAACCTGCCTCCAAGCAAGGATGTTCGAGGAACCCCAACAAGACAGTACAAAAACCATAGCCTGTGCCATCTTCCCTGACTCCAGACACCACCAAGAAATCACTCTTCTTTATTCAAACTTGAATATTAATGAGAAACCTCCCTGCAATGCATCAGAGATAGAGGGACAGTTTATACTGTTGGCAAAAGAAAAATTAATGTCAAAGTATAAATTTAAAAGATCAAGTGGGGTAAATAAGAAGCACATTCTAAATGAATATAGAAAAAGATTTGATTTGGCAAGTTAAAAAGAAGAAAGTGACAGCAGATGCAAAAAAAAAAAATTTACTGAGAGGCATTGCTTGGCAGGCAGAAAAGAGCTTTTCAGATAGAAAAGAATGGCTGTAACTCGAAAACAAAGCAAAAAATAAACAAGGGGAACTTGGTGACTACTTGGGAGAGAATATAGTTATTTTATAAGGCAAAACAGCAACAACACTCAATAAAAACCAAGTATGCAGTGACTAAGTCAGCCTAATTAGCAGGAGCAGACACTCTGGAGGCACGGGTAGGGTCTGTATCTACAAAGCACTCCTACATTCCCCCACCTAAAAGCAATGCCCCAGGAGGTGTTCAAGACCAGGTTGGATGGGGCTTTGAGCAATGTGAGCCACTGGAAGGCGACCCTGGCAGAGTAGTTGAAACTGGTCCCTTCCAACCCAAACCATTCTCAATCAATTCCATGATTCTACTTGGGATTTCCACTACCGGGATTCCACAGAAGGGATTGCACTGGGACAACACCCAAGCATCACCAAAACCCAAGCTGCAGATCGTGAAGCAAATGAGCAAAACCACAACAACTGTGGGGAAACAAAAGCCTCAGGAGGAAGGAGATAACGGGGGCTATCAAGTCATGCTTAATAACACAGTGACAAAAGCCCAAACTCTTGAGAGTGGCAAACACCAAACCCCAGACTATTAATACACCAGCATTCCTAGAGCAGCAAAGGTCGGCAGCAGCCAAGACCGGACAAGGCAGTATTGCACACCTTTCCCCTGCTCTCCCCAGCTCCACTCAACATGCAGGGCAGCTGAAAGAGCCTCTTCATACAAAGACAGCCCTGCATGACTTTTATCCGTCAGCTGGTAGCTGTGCCGCTCTGCTCAGCATTGCCACTGCCACCAATGTACAGGGACTCACAGCTCAATTATCTTCCGGATTATAGCAACAGAAAAAATTGTTAGGCTGGTTTCTAATCTGCCTCTTACTAGTTTCACAAGACACTCCTTAATCCTTGTGTAAGAAGGGATAATCAAGAGTGAATCCATCTTTAGTCTCTTCCTCTCTCATCACAATCCCTCCTGCCTTTCACCTGCCAGGCTGCACCACCCTGCTTAGCTGGATTGGCCCTTGCCTGACCAAACTCACTGCCTTTCCAAGGCACCTTTTTGTTCTCCTGTGTTTATTTCCTGATGGGAGGACCTCAGTCACTCCCCAAAGCCTCCAGAGGTGGGAACGCTATGCCCTTTCAATGGAGATGTGACAGCTTGGTCTGCTTTCTCTTCTCACTATCTCCTGCTTAGATCCCTGTAGAGCATTCATTTGCTATTGCCACAGAGCTCCTGAAGACATCAGGATCTCCACCAAGCCCTGATGTCCGTTCAGTGCTGAAATACTAAAGGTAGGATTGCCCCTTCCCCACACAGCTCTTCGCACTCGTCCACATTAAGTTTAATCTTTCAGTACATCAGCCCCAAACCACCACAGGATCATTCCACAACTCTGCACAGCCACCTCCTGCTCCTCACTGTGAATCAGCAGTGAATTGCCACCCTATTTCATCCCCTAGCCCAGGGCACATAGCAGTATCTTAACCAAAGAGGCTGCAACACAGATTCCTCCAAGACTTGCTACTGCTTCATTTTCCAAAGGAGAAAAATCAACTATTCATTCTTATACATTATTTCCTACTTTTTAGAAGGTCATACACACCAGAGGACCCTCCTTCTTATCCAATGTCAGCTCAGCTCACGTCTCCAACTAGAGCAATTCTTCCAGTCATCAAAACAAACAGATCTCCCTTGTCCTCCCCTCAGGATCTCCAGTAAATGCAAGGCATCACTTCCCTCATAAATCCCAGTCCACCTTTCCTCAATACATCATTTATCTCATCCATCGGGTTTATTCCCTATTCCTCAACTCGGTGGCTGCATACCCTAAGTGTGATTAATGCGGACAGAAGCAAATTCTCCCTCAGTCACACCCACGCAGCCAGGATGAAGTCAATGCAGTTAAATGGGTGGAATCCAGTAACTCAGCTTCCAAAATGAGGCTTGTCTACACACCCGCTTATCAAACCCTCTTCCCTCTCAAAATCATAGAATGGTTTGGGTTGGAAGGGACCTCAAAGCCCATTCAGTTCAAACCCCCTGCCATGGGCAGGAACACCTCCTATTGGATCAGGGTGCTCAAAGCCCCATCCAACCTGGCCTTGAACACCTCCAGAGACGGCATAGCCACAAGTTCTTGGGTCAACCAGAGTCACTGTCCCACCACCCTCATCGTATAAATAACTGGGAAGCAAGCAGTGCTAGACATGACTGCAGAGTGAGCAATGGTTCAATCAAGGATGCTTCATTCTGCTGCTGTCCTGCACCAGTCGCTGCAGTCACAGCAGATGCAAAACCATGCAGTATCAAAGTTCAGCTACTTCAAGATTGAGTTATGGCCCAACTTCCTAGCTTGTCAACCAAAATCCATCCTCTGGCACCGTACAACCATTGTTTTACTGTTTCAGTTCTTTAAATTGCAGCTACAGAAAATTAGTCCAGTGTGTTTGTACAGAAGTACATCTAGAAAAACACTTCCCTTCTCCGCAAGGGAAATTATGACTTGTTTATGCAACACATTTCTGAAAACATTTTTCTGAACTGGAGTCATGTCTCCAAGATTGCTATGCTGGTTGTCAAAACAGAGCCATTTTTTCTCTGACTATACCATATGTAACACCACGGCCACTTTCCCTAACTTGATATCGCCTGTGCAAGATTTGTAGACGATTAGTGGAAAACAGACAAATGAGACACTGTTCTCCAGAGAGCGGCACAGCAGGAACCATTGGATGGGGGTTATGTTTATTAGCTTGATGCACATATAACTTGTTCAAACACGGCTTTTGTCAAACGTCAAACAAAAATGTTAATGCGCTCCAAGGCGCACTCTCCAAGGGAATTAATGCCGAGCTGGAACTGAGGCGAAAGCCTCAGTTACAGCAACGAGGAAACAACAAAAAGGGGCCCCTTGTTATTTCAATTGCAAATAGATCCACAAAGATAGAACGGTTTATTTCCCCATAGCAGAGATGGAGAACCTGAGACAGGAATTCAGGGTGGATGCTGGTACCGGAAATACCCAATTTGAGTCTCTATGGAGGGCTCTGTCTCCCAGCACTGGTGGGACAAGTAGGGGGGATGGCAGGCACCCTGGGTGCTGTCCCTGTGCCCCCACCTCCTTTGCCATGCCTGTATGGGGCACCCAGGCTTGGCCTCCGCAGTGCAGGTAGGCATTGTGGATCCTCACCTCAAGGGTTCCTTCAGACCTTTGATTGGTGTTTATTTTCCTGCAATAAGGATAATGTCCCCTCACTCAACTTCAGTGCCGTTTTGCCCAAGAGACTTAAACCACAAACATTAAATCGACCTGAACCATTAAAACATCACTACAAACTGTTCCAATAACACACTGCTTGGCTGAGTCAGAGCCAGGTTCTCAGAGGGAAGGACTCAGGGCTGTCATTATCTTTTGCCTTACAACTGTTTACAACAGTTAAAAAAAGACAGTATGTCACTAAAGGTCTCGCATGGAAAGCGGTTTCCTTCCCCAGCTTCCCATCTAAAAAGTACCTGCTCTCACAAGGCTCGTCAGAACACAGCAGACCCATACAAGGAGGAATTAGTTATTCTGGAAACCCAAAACATGTCACCTGAACTTTAGATGAGGTGACTGTAAAACACAGCAGCCTTCAACTGCCACAGGCAGATATAACTGCAAGTTTGTAGGGAGCTGAAGGCAAACAAATCCATCCCTGTGATTCCAAGATCTGCTGCCCCTGCTTGGTCCTCTCCTCCCATGTAAGCCCATCCCACTGCAAGCCCACATTAGAGTCTGCGTCTTCCAAACTTAAACAGAGTTTGAAAGGCCTGAGAGTCTGAGCCTGCAAGGGGACAAGGACAGAATGACCACCATCACCACTACACAGATTAGCTCCCATTCAAAAAGCCCTGCTCACAGCCCACCTTCCCACACCACCTGAGGAACGAGCACCACAGCTCGAATCACAGGGACATAAACCAAGGCAGAACGAGAGGTGCCTCTGAGGCTACCAGGACATCTTATTGGAAGCAAAACAATCCAGGCTACACACAAACATCAATTTACAAACATTTCTCCATTTGGGACTTATAAAGTAAGATTTTCAGCTTTGCTAAAACTGCTAATATTGCATTTTTTAAAAAACGTTCACCCAGGAATAAAATTGTTCTTGGTCTTGGCAAAATCCTGCCCTCTGGCTACCTTCTCATCTGTGTTTCCTGAGCGAAGCCAAGGAACTCCGCTGTGTTTTCAAAGCTCCATCAGGTTCCCGTCCCCTCTGGCAAGCACTGTAAACTCCAATGACTGTACTAAGAATGACTCTATTTGGAATGGTATCTTTAGAGAAGTCCAGGCAAAGTTCAGGAATCGGAAAATATTTTAGCTACACCTAAGAAAACTGCACCTCTTTCCTTACTACCCTGCTCCAATGCTTTTCATACTCACTGGTTTACAACACACTGGAGAGCCTGAGTAAAAGGAGAATCTGGGAGAAGAATCCATTGTTGCAGAAGCCCTCTTGCTGCACCTTCCCACTGCTCTGGCCTGACCGGCTCTTCTCTCAAGCAAGAAGTGATACAACGAGAGAAAATGGCCTGAAGATGTGCCAGAGGACGTTTAGATTGGATATTAGAAAGGATTTCTTTACTGAAAGAGTGGTGAAGCACTGGAAGACGCTGCCCAGGGCAGTGGTAGAGTTGCCATCCCTGGAGGCGTTCAAAAAATGTGTATATATTAGGCTTCAAGACATGGTTCAGTAGACACTGTTTTGCTGGTCTGATGGTTGGAATGGATGGGCTTAGAGGTCTTTTCCAACCTAATGATTCTATGATTCTATACCCAAGCAAGTCATGTCACCAACTGACTTCTCAGTACCTGCATCCAAACACTGAAGGGATTCCTCTCCCCCTTTCCATTTTCCATTCCCTATTAATGCCATAAACACTTACTTTCTTTTTACAAGCTGAGAAAAGAAAGCTGGAGGTCAGTTATCAATCACATCACTGCTTTTTTTCTTTTCCACCTTTGTGCCACTTCCCACCGTAAACTCCACCAGGTTCGCAACTGAAATTCAGTACAAGAAACTTTCCATGTCTGGAAAAAACCTGAAAGTCAGAAACACAAAGATCTAAACCAGAGTTCAAAGCTAACAAGAAGGATGTCAGCGTCTATGCTAGAAACAACACTACATACGCTCTTAAAAAAGATAATTAACACAATCAAGGGCAGCTTTAAACCCAGAATTAACTGCAGCCATGTGGAAGCAATACAAAGGAAAGCAGACAGCTACAGTCTATATATCTCAATAAAACCACCCAAAAAGCAGAACAAACTATACTAAATGCACACTTCCAGCACTTCGCAAAGCAGAGAGAGCATGGCTCCTCCCTGTGAAATGCGTTTCTGTTGAAGCCCTGCACTGGCTGCATCACTACCTCACACCCTAAGCAGGCACAGAGGAAGCTTCCTCTGCAGGGTGCACAATGGCAACTCCTCCCTTCTTCCATTTGGGGACTTCCCCTCTTGTCCTGCAGAACCCAACTATGCTATGAGAATCCTCTGGTCCCTACACAACACCCTCCATTAGCAAAGAGCAGGGCAGGAGAGGGCAAATTATCAAACAATCTACTCCAGCCAGCCCGACCTCAGGAATTTCAGCAATCCTGCTCTCAGACAGTGAGTAGACTGGGTTCGGCATCATTATCTAACTTATGTGTGCTGATTTTCTGCAGTTAACACAAGTTTTACACATTCTGTCCAACCCTCTCCAGCTGAGAGGAACTCAACCTGTCTCCAGGAGAGCATGTGACCTTATCATTGTCTACAACTGCCTGAAAGGAGGTTGTAGCGAGGTGGGTGTTGGTCTCTTCTCCCAAATGACAGGTGATAGGACGAGAGGAAATGGCCTCAAGTTACATTAGACATCAGGAAAAATTTCTTCACTTAAAAAGGGTTTTATGCAGTGGAACAGCTGCTCAGGGAGGTGGTGGAGTCCCCATCCCTGGGGGTGTTTAAAAGAGGTGCTCAGGGTTGTGGTTTAGTAGTGGGCAGGTATGGTTGGACTCAATGATCTCAAAAGGTTTTTCTAAGCAAGCAGTTCTATGATTCTACGATTCTATGATTTACAAAGACAACATATGGTCAGCACATCAAGTCAGCCACTGCTGCAGATCGAAACAGCCTTTGGCTCCTCCTCCCTGTTGAAATGTAATTTTTCCCAGGCAAAGGCAGGCACAGGATGAGCCCGGTGCAGGCAGCAACGGCTGCCAATGTCTGTGGCAGCCCCATCATGACTACCCCATTTTATTTCTTTTTACATTAGAGTGCATTAGAGTTCACATCCCAAACTGAAAACAAAGCAAACCCCAAAATAAACTGCACTGGCTTAGTAATTAAAGAGATTCATTCAATCAGGAAGGCTGACAAAAACCATTGCTGTGAGGTTAAGAACATATTTTTAGAGCTCAGCCCTTCCAACACAATGAAGACTGGCAGAGCCCAACTACCCCTGCAGCAGCACTGACAGCTCTATCGAGGAAGTGCATTTTCACATAACTGCACTTGAAATGCCACAGGACATCCACATGAACTAATCCTCAGCGAGACAGGAATGTCTCCTCTGGTACCAAGGTTTCCCTTCCCTGTAAGCAGCTTGGGATTGCCCTAACCCAGCAGGACCTTGCACTTGGCCTTGCTGAATTTAATGAGATTCACACAGAACCCCTCTCAAGCTGGTCCAGGTCCCTGTGTATAATATAGAAGTCTTCAGATAGAGCAGATATGCTTATCAACCACACGTGCAAGAGAATAAAGGCACAGGCCTTCATCTCCAGTTATAACTCTAAAACGAGGCATTCCCAATAGTGAAATCTCCCCATTCCACACAATTGTAATATTCTTCCATGTTTATGGATAAATGGAACATTTCATATCAGCAAAGAAAACCCAACTCATTTTCTACGAGGTCATTTGGGTGATTCACAACATCTGACATCCAAGTCCCCACATCATTTAAAATAAGGCAGAGGCCATATTCATCAGCTGGCTCCAATTAACACTTCACCTTTATCACTTGGGAAAGTATTTCCTTATGGGCAGAGAAACACCCATTACTCATGCCTCTGCTGACTCACAGAAATAGCAATCAACCTCTAAAAGGTGGTGTTCCACCACACTATGCAAACTGCTGCCAGCTCTGGGAGAAAGGGAAAGTACAGTTGACATTAACGATTTGAAAAGATGCATCTGGGTATGTAACACAATACCCACTATAAAATACAATCAGAACGAGCAGTACTGGACGCTCATATTTAATTCCATTAAGAGGCAGTTATTCCAGTTAGTAAAACCATAGAACCATTAAGGTTGGAGAAGACCTTCAAGATCATCCAGTCCAACTGTCAGTCCAACACGACCATGCCTACTAAACCAGGTCCCAAAGCACCACGTCAATATGCTTTTTTTCAACACCTACTCACGATCACATCTAATACCTGGAGAAGTGACAATCTCTGATCTCTCCATATGCACTATACCACTGCACCTTAAACCCTGCCTGTTCACAAGGTATTGATCTACTGTTCAAGTAATCCCAAAATTTACCATCTGTGTGAATAACCTGCTTCACAAAGCCTGTCCCTCCATCCTTCCCAAGTCTTCAACATCTGCACACAGCAGCAACAAAGCTTACTTCCCTGCAACAACTTCACCATCACCTGCTGCCCTGAGGAAGGCGAGCTGAAGAACCATTTTGTTTCATTTATCAGACACTCCATGCATACCAGCTTGCATTAGATTCAAAGCTGTTGCCAAGAAGGGAGGAAAAGCACCATTACTCTTGGAGCACTTGTCATATCAAACAGACAACACCGTCAAAATTCATAGAACCATCTATGTAGAATTCTCACTACTCATGAAGCCAAGAAAAATACGAGTGGATGCAATGCATCCACCCAAAATTCAATGAGAAAAACAAAATAACTCCGCCAGTTCCACTGCTTATCCACCCGGACAATTATCTTCCCACACATCCCAAAAGATGCTATGAGAAAGGTTTACCTCCAGAATGGCAGGAGACACAGGGAGCCACAGCCCAAGAGCTGTTCATCCAACTAAAGGAAAGGTCATTTTCACGTGGAGATAAAGGTTAAGGAAGCTGAAAAGTGAATCCAGACAGCTGAACAGTCGATGGGCAGAGTCACACACTTTATCTTATACAAACAGAAGACTCACTACAAAACTGATTGATAATTTTTACCAAAAGAAAAAGGAATTATGCTGAATTTGAAAAGGAATTGTCGGAAATCACATTTTGAAAAATGGAAAGCTGACATCATCCAGTTAAAATTTGGGGAGTAAAATGGCAAACACAGATCAGATTAGGAACAACAAGATTTTCTGCGTAAGTGAAAGAAGCAGCGATGGAGGTTTCTGGCACTTTGACACAGAGGTATTTGGAAGCTGGTATCTCTGCCCATTACACAACACAAACATGCAGTAAGCTTTAAGTATTTTAAAGTCACCATGAAAGCATTCGCTAAATAGAAGCTGAGAAAGCTGATCATCTTTCCAGAAGAGGAGTAAAGCACCAACGGGCACTATGGTCAGCCATTCCCACCAGACACATCGTAACCCGATGGTACAGAACTCTGAACACCTCTGCCAACAACCACGGGGAGACGGAGCCCCTCCAGCTATATTAAAGCAGACTGCATCAAAAGAGCAACACCTAAACCTGAGCCCAGCCACTCCAAACCACAGAAATCCCCCACCTCCCCCTAAACAGAAAATCAACAATAAAGGCGAAATCTGATGCCTTCTTTCCAGGCCCCTTCAGCACAGGATGTTTTCTCCTTGCAGCAATCTGTAGGCTGCTGAAGTTCTTCTCAGTGATTGCCCAATTATTTCCAGTAGTGATTTATAACTTGCTCAGGGATAAAAGCTACAAACAGCACAAGAGTCAACTGAAAACTTGAACTTTGTTTCATTTTTCATGTATGCTGTCCTAACAGCAGGACAAGAACATGCTGAACACATCCGTACAACTCCAATCTAGTGCCAAAGATGTCCATGAGAAAAATCTCAATGGGCTGCTGACCTCCCGCAGGTTCAGAAACTGCAGCTCAGTGGAATTACAATGTAGATCTATCGTTAATAGCCTCTATTTAAATAATCTCTCACTTTATATGAAACTTAAGTTTTCTCAATTTCTAGGTCAAAAATCTTCTGTAGAAATTAAATGACACACTCACTCCTGAAGATTCAGGAGACCAGAAAGTCAAAGACTTCAAACACAATGCTACAATTCAAACTGCTTTGACATGAATTCTCCCACTTCATGTACCAGCTAATGTCCCAGAAATCCTCCTTAAAAGAGTTTTCTCAAAAGCCCTCAAAAAACCCCAAAACCTAAAAACAAACAAAACAAAATCAAACAACCAAACAAAAAACCCAAACCAAAAAAAAAAAAGCCACATAACCACCTCGAAGCTCAAGATTTTAAGCTGAAGCCATCTGCTGGAACAAAACAAGACATTGAAATGAAAACAAAGAGCACTAAAAGACTTATTGCAACAACCATGAATCTTCAGCTCATTTTATTGGTTCCGCAATAACATTTTCCGAGGTTTGGCCTGCTGGGTGCATGTCCCACTAAGTAAACACGACAAAGAAATGATGGTGCTCGAACTAAACAGAATTGATTCCATGAGTGGGAGTTTAATACAAGTGCTTGTATAACTGGAGAGTTCCCTGCCTCTAAAGCCCAGAAAGGGAGTGCACAGGCATGGAGAGAAACAGAGCACGTCAATTCCAAAACCCCATCACAGAGCTCACTAGCCTAGGAACAGCATTAGGATTATCAGATATGCACAGGGATGTAGTTGAAATAAGAACACTGAAATCCGAGTTCTAATTTCTTTTTTCTATACGTATTTATATATTATAGAAAATCGGTATATTATAGGTAGATGAGTACAATATAACATCCTAAAAAAATGCTAAGTCATGGGAACAGGGAATTAAAAAAAACCCCACTCCTCTGAGAACGGCAGAAAAGGATATGAGAGATAAGCTAAATTCCAGTGATCTGAGCATAAGCACAGCATTGGCACATCAGGGAAGTCCTTTGTGGGGGTTAGGTGAAGCTCCTTGAGCTCTCATCCAACACCCACAGCCTGTTACTCCAGTACATATTAGAGGCAATCCTGTGAATGGCTGAAAGAACATACAGAATTCCAGTTTTGTTAACTTTAACAGGAAAAGACACGTATATTTTATGGTTTTGCTGTGATTTCTTTGCAGGTTTTACTGCACAGTCCTGCAAAAAGTCCTTCTAGCATCCTCCCTCCACAACTGACAGTGCTGTCAGGGCTGGTGTCTTGCTGGTAACACCGAGGAAGAGAAGGGACAACACATGCAAACAGAAACAGCCAGCGGTGGTTGGAATGACTGCAATGCCACATTCCTAGGATTGTTCTTCAGCAAAGGAACTTATATTGGGCCCAAAAAGAAAGGAACTTTTTTACTTTGAGTCTGAACCATGTAATCCTGCTGTAATTGACTGCGTGCACTATGCAAAAACAGTGGCACTGGGAATTCTATGTATGGAATGACGTTGCAACTCACTGGGTAACACAGCGTTCTACTGCAGACTGAGCAAAGGAACAGTTAAATTCCTGCTTTTATCCCCAAGGGCACCAGTGGCAGCCCTGAGAGTGGGCTGGCGAAGGAGATGGTATGCAGACACAAGAGCTGGGAATGCCGATAGGGAGTCAGAGACAGCCCCACATGCAGACACACTTTGGAAACTGCTAGCAAAACACAGGCAGCACAACTGCACAGGCAGCCCAGAATTCCAGACACGAATACTGACTTTGAAGAAAACTAGAAACAGAGACTGGTTTAAATCTTATGCACATTTTTGTAAACTCAGGACGATGCAGCAGCCAGCTCCATCTCCTGCTACTAAACACCATCGAGCTCCTAACATCTACCTGTTCTCAGTGGCAGCAGTTCCATACAAAGCAGATATTGCATCTCCTTCATCCTTTATCCCTGCAGATACAAACACCATCGCACCAACTAGAGCTGATGCCTCAATCTGGGGACCCTACCAATACAACCATGCATGCATGCATGTCCAAAACACACTCGATTTCTTCTTTATTTGGGGATGGAAAGGGATTTGTTATCAGTCAATTCCTTACATACCTTGCAAGGGCAGAGGTTACAGCAAGCTGTGGCAGGAACGCACTCTGTGAGTATAAAGTGCCTCATCCCAACAGCTCTCCTGGCAGGAGAGGATGGAGAGGGGGTTGCTGCAGGAAACCTCAATGTATGCTGCCTCTGCTTCCACCGAAGACATGTCCAGGAGTGACTAAGAACCAATTCCTTCTGTGTGTTCATTTTTTAAAGTCCCCTGAACAACAGGATTCCAAAGTGAAAGCCCACCCTGATTCAATGTGCACACTGCAGGGATTTCACAGGGAAGTCTGAATGACAGAGTGGGCTCACATTAAATACCAGCACCTGTGACTGAAAGGACTTAAACTGCAGCTCAAGCGAGCTGGGAAATGGCATACAGGAAAGAATTAACACTATCACCAAGTAGTCACCTAGAGGAAAACCGTAATTAACACAGCAATTAATTCCCATTTTGTACTGAAGTCTCCTATTCTAAACACAGGTGTCTGTTTCCCCTACTAAACTCATTCCAGAAAAATCCTGCTTCCCAGATGCTCCTGTACTCCACCCTCAGGACAGTATACTTGTCCTGCAGATGTTCCACCTGTTTTGGGCAGCAGACAGGTGTTGAGAAATGGACTATCACATCACCTGGCTATCATCTGGCTCAGCAGAATCACCACCTTCCTGCCACAACAGAGATACAGGGATGAACCACTTGGGCAGGGAATGAACTTCTGTAGCAAGGGAGCAGAAGAAAAGGGCTAATGGAAAGAACTAACAGGTTTTCCACTCTCCACAAAAATCATTACCAGTCCCTCATTCCTCACAGACCTTCAGACTGGATTCAGAACTTAAAAGCAATATTTATATATTGCTTTTTGTTTTATATATTGTCTTTTTTTTTTTTTTAATTTATTTCAGTGCTCCTAGATCAGGAACAGTTTCAAATGCATCAAACTGCCCACAGACAGACAGCTTGGTGAAAGCATCTAACAGAAAGCGTCTCTCCCTCAAATAAAGCATCTATTGCAGATAATAAAACACCACAGACAGACAGCTTGGTGAAAGCATCTAACAGAAAGCGTCTCTCCCTCAAATAAAGCATCTATTGCAGATAATAAAACACCACAGACAGACAGCTTGGTGAAAGCATCTAACAGAAAGCGTCTCTCCCTCAAATAAAGCATCTACTGCAGATAATAAAACAACTGCTGCTAATCCAGCTGCAACTGATGTGGAAGACTCTGGAAAAAATGATGAGTGATACTGGCATCCTGCCCACCTACTCAGGACCACCTGGATCAGGAATGCTTGCAGTGCAAGCAGCATCTAAGCGCATCAAGCAGCACCTGTTTGAAAGATGAGCACTCCTGAAAGACATGCCTGCAGTGCGATGCCCAAACCAGAGCTGGACTGTAATCCTCTCTGCCCTTGAAGGTAAGATGGATTGGTTCTGCTGGAAAGCTGTGGAATGAGCAGGGTGATTTGGGTTATAAACCTCTCCGACACTGACCGAGAGAAGCAATTCAAGCTCTTCTCTTTCTTTCAGTTTAGGCTCACTTACAGTCTAAGCTCCTTGAAGTCCTTTTCAGAAGGTACTTTATCTGGAAAGCCCAGCTTCCCTATCTGTTCCCTTGCCTCCTACCTGCAAATGATTTAAGAGGGAGAAGAAATACAGTGTCACACATTTATCCACTGAAGTGTAACTTAGGAATCCTGGTAGAAACACACAGAGCTGAGGGCAAGACAGCACAACCACCATTGGACAGAACACAGAACGTCTGTCCTAGACCTTCGATACCCAAACCAGTGGACCTGAGCAACACTGCTTGCCCAACAGCTACTCCATAACCTTACAGCACCGTTCCACAACAGCAGCCTGCCTGCTTCTGTCTTACAGGCACTACTGAACTGAAAATCGTCTGGGTTCCAAAACAGTAAATACTTTCATTTTGGGGGGGTTTTGAGGTTTTGAATTCAGGATTGTCTCAAAATGCTTATCAGAACAAGTCCTTCCACTGCATCAGCTCTGTTGTCTGGAGGAGGGCGGCAGTTACAGTAACAGGAGCCTGAAGTGACTGCAGTGCCCCGTGACCAGCCTCTGCTTATCGTCAGGCCTCCTCCCTGCTTCAGGCTCAGAGCAGAGTCCGTTCCAAGGGCTGGAGGTCACTGCCATTATCAGGTACCTCCTCCTTTGCATGCAGGACTTGGATGGCACACCTCAGTCTGCTCTGCAGAGCTTCCACAGACTCAGAGATCCTGGCGTGAAGTGAGTGGAAAGGGCCCCAGGAACACTTTGGTCTCAGCATAAAGCAAACCAACCAGGTGATTTTGCTTCTGCGCTCCCCACCCATTATGTTCACAAGACCACAAGATAAGAAGGGGCAAGAAAAGGTAAAGATTCACACAACCAAGTTTCCAATGCAGCTAAACATTGTCCCAGTATTTCCGTGCCTATGGTATATACCTACATTAACAAACCCACCTGCTTACACGCCCTTGCACGCAGTCAAGGCACCAAACACAGATCTCGCTTATCTGACCTCAACCTACACTTTTCATGTTCTATCATTCTCAAACAACTTGATAACAACTTCACCTTGACTCACCCAGGAAGCTTGGGAGATATCGGAGCTGAAAATCAGGAATTTCTTAAGAGACCTCCACATCCCCTCCTTGCCCAGAACCTGACTTTCATTTGTGTTACCTCCACTTTCACCCACAGCAGCATTAACATCTCACTTCTCAGCCAACTTAAGAGAACTTCTTAAGACATCAGACATGCTCAGATATTTTTAAGAGATTAAAAGCAAACACAAGAATAAAGGTTATTTTACACGGAACGGCTCACATTCAGTGGCATTCAGCTAATGCCCAAGCCTGGAGAGCTACCAGTGAACAGCAAGGCTGACAACCACCTGCCATCAACAAGAAAGCCTCAGGAGACAAGCACTGAGAACAGCTTTATCCTGTATGGAAGACAGCTCCTGCGGTGCCCGGCATCAGTACAGAAAACCAATGACTTCTCACATTTCCAAGCATCTTTCTCACCTAGGAGATGTGTTAGGGGTTGAGTTTAGGGGAGGTGGCTGTGAACAGCGAGATCACCTCCTACAGCACCCTGTGACAGCAGTCCCACAGCGAAGCAGGGAGGGCACCCTCCATCAACACCCTGTGTGTGAGCTGGAAGAGGCTTTCGCCCCCATGGGCTTTTAACCACTGCTTTCAAAATGAGTTTTTCAGAAAGAGTCCTTCAGCGTTATCTTCTTGCTTTGACCCTGGGCAAACAACCCTGCCATGCACAGCTCCACATGGAAATGAACAGTGCTCTTGTGCTGCTGGTGTTAACTCTTGAGTGTCACCAGCCTGTCCCATACAGTGCTGTAAATCTGAGGAAACTCATTACCAACAGGACAAAAAAAAATCAAAAATAACACATTCATCTGCCTACAGAAATTAGTCCCTTTGTAGGCAGAAATTAGCCCCTTTTTAATAAAGCAAACTTACAATTGAGAAGTCTAACAAGCAAGAACATTTTTGGTACTTGAAAGCTGCCAGTCAAAACACGAGGCAAAATGAAGACACTGAACCAAGTGCCTTTTATGATCAAACCAATAATTATTCTGTGGATGTTACCTGAGAGAAGAAATAGCCCGAAAAAAATCTCACTTGAAAACACACTTGACTGAGTTACCTCACAGAAAACTACATATCTATCCATAACACCTTAGCCCTGGGCTCATTTCTCACTAGAAGTAACAAGCAACCACCAGCACTTTGCCTACAACACAGAACCACCATCAGGAAGTGTGGAGGCATCAGCTATCACACGGTGGGCAAAAGAAAACCACAACAGCAGCAGAGCAGGGTTTCTCCAGCAACTGCAGCGGGGCAGTGTAACCTGAACACATTTCTAGCTACAGCTAAACTTGGAGACCAGAAGTAGGCAGACAGAAGCACTCAGGTAATTTTGACCCATCATTTCAAATACCTCCTGAACGCCTCCTAAATGAAATCAAGCCCGTCTTAGTCTTCAGCAAAGCTTTCTCCAGCAAGGAGCAACCTCAGTTCCAAGATGGCAGCAGCCACTCCACAGAGGGTCAGTTTGAAGAACATACAATGCTCACTTGGGGCTACAGAATGGACAGCCCATCTGCATGGCTCTCTGCATGGGAAACACAATGACAAAGGATGAACAGAACTATATGAACAGTTCAAGGACGGTCTACCTATGAAAGACAACACACTTGTGCTTCTGCTCACTGCATGGCACCACTGACGCCTGCTTCCCACATGTGTTACGGAGCAACGACACACACAGAAGGCTCTGTGACAGTACGACATGTCACACCCTTTTGAAAAAGATCGATGTAGTTGCTTACCTTAGCTTCACATCGGCTCTGATCAAATGGTTAAACAGAAGAACTATTTCAGCAAGGAAAGCATTCATACAGAGATTTTCACCATTCATTCCCTGAAACCAAAGTCCGCAGCCAGCTCCAGAAACAGCAGAATAACCTGCTGCCCCTCCACAGAGGAATTCTTATGGACAGATGGACTTGGATCCCACCTGAACATCATCACAAGAAAATAAGACATTGGGTTTTTAGCTATTTAGTGAAAAACACCGCCTTCATCTTCAAGGAATGCAGAATGAAAATGAGAGTCAGTGCACAAAATCATGGATTGGCTGGAAAAAGGTATTTATTTGTTTTCTAGCAAGATAATACTTGGGGCTTCATAGGTTTGGGGGGACTGACAACAACCTCTACAGAGGAAGGACCAGAAAGGGAACCAGAAATGAACGAAGAAATAAACTTAAATATGGGAATAGTAACAAAGCACTTTAACAGATACAGAACAGCAAAAGAGGAAAGGACAAGGGGCAGTACACAGGGAAAGGGTCATCAGTGACAGCCAGTGCACATATGCCACACTGGACTGCAAGGAAGAGCAGCCTAAGCAAGGAAACCAAGCATTTGCTGCCAAGGATGTGGCAAAATAGGTGATTTTCAACTCAAGCCAGGTCAGAAAACAAATAAAATTTCTCTCCAAGTCCTGGGCACAATCCTCTGAAAGTTGTCAAGAGTAGTGCACATTCAATTTTAACAGCTTCAGCAATTAAAATTAGAGAAGAGTTAAACCTGGTATCCTCCGTGAGCACAAAATAAGATTTTCTTCCCCTGCAGAACACAGAGATCAAGACAAAAAAGCTGTTGCCTTGCCAACATAAATATTTCTCTATCACGAAACTGAAAGGCTTCTGAATTAGGATGTTGAATAAGGAACAGCTAGACCAACATCCTAGTTTCCTAGGCAGTCTATCACTGATACAAGTGCAGGGACAGCCTAGAAGAGCAGGAGATGCTTCCGGCAGTATGTCATTCCGACACTCCCAAAGAAGGCTTCGGTTTTCAAGAGCTATGGGCAGAGCATCATCTCTGTGGGAACGCTCCGTAACAGCAACCCAGCAGTGCTAAGGGCCACTGATTTTTTCAGCATTCAATCTAAACAAAAAGTGCCACTTAGTAGTGAGAGGAAGAAACTCATTAATTTTGGGTCAAGACAAGGATGACACATCTTGCTTTTGAGACCCAAACAATGTACACACCCACAGACAGCAGCAGAGGAACTGCAGAGTGCGGGGATTCCTTGACAGAAGCATCATGTATTCTTGCAGTCACAATCACAAACAAAAATGCCTAGCACCTGCTATTTAAAACAGTTTTCCCTCACATTTGATCCATAAGCCCTGCCAGGCATGGGAGCAGGATGGGAAAGATTGCATTAGCATTACCAACTCCTCTCCTCACAAACCATGTGTGTGCACATACTGACTATAGCCAACGCAAGAAGAATGGTATTTTTAGGACTCCAGATTCCCTGTCGAACCAGCCAGACAAGCTGACTGACAAGCACTTGCAAACAAATAAGAGAGGCAGTATAAATAACTGGGAAGTACCAGAGCTGGCAGCACTCAGTGCAGTATTTGCGTTCCCCTTCCTATCCAAGTACTAAAATGCCAGCACCCAGCACTTCCAAGAAGGAAAGATCTACTGTGAGGTTTCATTCACAGAACAGAAGCATAGCTGCCAGGCACTCGAACCTTGCTGCACTCTGGGTGCTGTGAAGAACAAGAACCCTTGGCTAACACTAGGATCTTTCCAAGAAACTTCCAGGTTATCCCTTAATAAGGACCTCCAAGGTTGAAATTAACTTCAGCAGCCTCAGGAGCCAAGATATAGCATCAACTCATCTAAAAATAAAAGCTGTTTGAGGTAACTAGAACTGACACTGCTGAATTTTTACATTTAATTTAACAGCTCTCTCCATCTATAATCATAGAATGGTTTGGGTTGGAAGGGACCTTAAAACCCATCCAGTTCCACCCCGCTGTCATGGGCAGGCACAGCTCCTACTGGATCAGAGTGCTCAATGCTTCATCCAACCTGGTCTTGAATACCTCCAGGGATGGGGCAGCCACCACTTCTCTGGGCAACCTGTGCCAGAGCCTCACCACCTCCACAGGAAAACATTTCTTCCTAATATCTAATAATAATAAGCCAGGGAAAATAAAGTTACAAAAAAGGGGGTCTCAGGTGATTTAAAACACCATCTCCATATCCATTATATACAGCTCTTCAACACCCAAATGGAATATTCACAACCAGGAAATATGGATTTGCCTCCCTCACAAACCACAATTCCTGCATCTGACACAGTGGTCAGGGGTTCCTCATAAAGACCTTTCTGTGACATCTCAATATGCTCAGAGATTTACTCTGCATTATAACTTCAGACAAGTGACCTTTACATCTCCGTGTCTGCAACCTCCAAGGAAGGAAGTCAAAAGCCTACAAAAACAAGTTCTATCCATGGAGTTAAATGTTAGCTGAAGGGAAATCACTCCACAAATATGCCTTCAAATTAGACCGATTAGGATTTCAGGACTAACGCAGAAGCCCCAAGTCCCTACTTGTTCCAGACCCATGACAGATGCCGCAGCACAAAGAGGCAGGGCTCTCCGCTTTGCTTGCCCTCTCATTCCCACCAAAGGAAACCTTAATAAATAACCCCACCATCTCAGTTTGATTCATCTCTTCTGTGATTAGTGAAGTACAATTGCAGGCAGTTACACTGTATGATTATTATCCTGATGGCGTTTGTCGCCTGGTTTGCTGTAGGAAAACATTTGGTACTATTTTGCCAATAAAGCAGGAGTATTTGTCAAACACTGTCATTATGCACCAGTCTGAAACATCAAAATCAAAGGCGTTATTTTAAACTTCCATCAAGACAAAGGCTTTGTGCTGGCTGCTGCTCACAAAAAGAATAGATGATGGTTTTGCCAGTTCAATATACCAACATCTCTTTTTCCTCACACATGAAAAACCTCAATCTGTATTTTTTTGGCAGAAACTGCCTCTCCATGTGTTTACTGCAGTTGCCTAGGGGAAATCCCAACACCGATTACCAAAAGCAACACTATTACATTAACAGTCTGCATTAATGACTTAATTTTTAACCCTAAACATCTCAAAGTGAAAAAAAAAATGCAGGCATTTGAAAGATCTGCACCCATTCTCAGCTTCACAAATATCTATTTCTAGGGTTATAACCATGCCAAAGAAAACACCAGTGATGCGACAACCATTTCCACTATGACCTTACACGAACCATCTGGTAACTGGATAGCCACACTTCGGTGACTGGGAGCTCTCCCACTGCACAGCAGTACCAACAGCAGCCCTGCAGAGGAGCACCCAGCCACTGGCTCAGAGCACAGTCCGTGACTCCCCAGCAGTGAGACAAGGGACCGGGGTCTGGATGCAGCTCTCCAATGGAGCCAGCACTGCATAGCATGGGATGTGCTGCTTTGAAACCACGTTTTGTCAAACAGCACCTGAAAGCTCTGCTTAACTGCTGAAGAGAGGAAGGGTTCAGCACCTGGTACAAGTGATCCTGTTTCTAGGGCAAAGAAACCACTGCATCCAGTGAAGAACAGCAGGAGCTGAACCAGCAAAGGCTGATGTTCTCCTCTATCTGCAGAAATGATGAGCAACTCAAACCCTTCCTTCAGTCTCGAGAGAGAGCTCACACACTAGCCCACAAACAGACTACACTGCTGAAAACCAAATGCTCAATTTTTAACTCCAGACTCACCAGGATTAGGAAACAGTTTCAGAGAAACCTCCTCCTTCTTGTTACAGAGAGCACCTTCCAATTCAGAGCAAGTAACTAGCACAAAAGGAACACGAATATCATGCTTTAAATATTTCTTTTCCTATGCAAATTGGGTTTTGGTCACCCACATGAGCTACACTATCAGCGGTACACTATTATATACAGCGGGAAATGAAGGAACAGGCAGAGCTCTGGCAAAACAAGAAATGTGAAAATTTAATTAACAGAGTTCGGTCATGAGGGAACTGAAACGAATGCCTGCACAATAGCTAAAGAACGATTCGGGGATCTGCCTCAAGGAAGTAACCCATTACTGACATTAGTTAATACAGAGCAATATCAAAATCCTACACTTCTTTTCAATTCTAACACAGAAACAAAGGCCATGACTGCTGGCATCTGGCATGCCCTTCAATATTGCGCACACATTAATCCACCTCATTCCCTAATTCAGACAGTGACCTTAATACCAGTTCAGTTCTTAATCATCTGGCTGTACCAGTGCAGCTGGCACTTATTTTGCTTGACACAAGACCTACCCAATAAATAATAAAAAACCCTTCTAGACAATGCTTGACAATGTTTAACCCCACCTGCAATCTATTTATCTGTCAGATTTTATTTTCATAACAATGTCTAGACCGCACTCACTCCAAATAACTGGAACAGCCAGAAGAGTCCTGGAAGTCTTTCAGATCACTGAAGAAAGTATTGAAAAAGAACATGTCCACACCAGTACATCACCAAATCCATTCAGCTGCCAATGGGGAACAATGCAGGACCACTTGCATTCCGTTGCCCAAAATTCATGATCTCCTGGGAGTGCAGAGAGTTCACTGGGCTGGTGCTGGAAATCCCAGCAGCATGGAAGAGGGCCGAGCAGACCAGGGGCACAAGCAAGAGGTGACACAGAACTAACAAGAGTTACCTCAAGTGAAGCTTTGCAAGAGAAGACTGGAAGCCTCCAACAGAGAACACTCACCAGCTTTTCTCTGCTTCCCATGGCCATAAACTACAGAGAATTTGAAATAAGAGCTTAAAACAAACTCCTCTGAAACCTCAGGGGGAAGACTTCCAAAGAGCAGTTTATCCTATTATAATGATACACCTTTTAATAGTTGTCTGCAATTTCGATTCACAAACCTGCATAAAATGTCCTAAAGAGTTGGTTTTTTAAACAAAGTGATCCAAACCAAAAACACCAAGCACAAACCACTGGAAAAGGAACTGCTATTTAAACCCCACTGCCACAGAACCCTCCTCCTCCAGAGCAGTGAAAGCTTTTCTCATCGTGAAAGAGCCATGAAGACTTCAAGGGGGGGAAAAGTTTAGATGAGGACCAAGACTTCCCTTCACAAGTTCTCCTTTTATTGAGAAGGACAGCAAAGCTGGCAAAGGTTTTAGAGCACAAGCCTTATGAGAAGTGGCTGAGAGCGCTGGGGTTGTGTAGTATGGAGAAAGGGAGACAGAGGGGAGACCAAGGGGTGACCTTATCACTCTCTACAGCTACCTAAAATGAAGTTGTAGTGAGGTGGGAGTTCATCTCTTCTCCCTGGTAGCTACTGACACAATTAGGGGAAATGGCCTCAAGATGTGCCAAGGGAGATTTAGGTTGGATATTAGGAGGAATTTCTTTACTGAAAGGGTTGTCAAGCATTCGAACAGCTGCCCAGGGAGGCGGTCAAGTCACCATCCCTAGAGGTGTTTAAAAGATGAGTACATGTCATACATGGTGTAGTGGCAGACTTAGCAGGGCTGGATCAATGGTTGGACTTGATGATCTTAAAGGTCTTTTCCAACCAAGACAGTTCTGCGGCACAAGACTACTAAAAATCAGGTACAAGTGAACTTTAAAACTAATCATTTGATATTTAGCTGGAAAAATACTCCAATATTAGGACAGCAGTACCAGGATAGGATAGCTGACTGTGTAACTGTTATTTAAAATGGACAAACACACCGACATGTTCCTAGTACAAAACCGCCCACGAAGAAGGTAGCTTCCCATCATCCCCTCCATAGTTAAGAAGATGTCACATTAACATGCTGCAATCCTCACAAAAAGCAGAACCCACTAACAGTACCCAAAACACAGGCACCAGCCTGGCTGGCAAACCGGTCACTTCATCTTCTCTACATGTACAGGTAGCTTTCCTTCTTTTCTAGGACAGAAATATGACAAACACTAACTTGACTTGGCACTGCAGCTCACCTTCAGTTCCCAAAACAAGGGACTTGAGGCCAACAATGTCACAGTAAATGGGGTTTGCAAGTATAAAAGGAAAAAGCTTGATGCTCTGACACAGCTGACAGTACAGAGCCTCATTCCTGAAAAATCAACCTTTATCCACCTGGCAGCATAAATCCAACTCAATAATGATCCAAAATATGTAGATTTAAATAATCTTTACTCCTTTGCTTTAAAAATTTCAACTTTTTTGAAAATATATAACCTGACCAAGGTAGGGAAGAACATATTTTCAAGAAATACCAAGACTATTTCAAGTTGAAAATGTCAGCAAGCACACAGTTTAAAACATCTTGCTCTTCAGACCTTGGGCACGCCTTGGACAACAGGCACAATGTCAAATAATTCTTACATAGCATCCAACACACCAAATACAAATGGCACAAGGGAAGCAAGTTTCAACCAATACAACTTCTTTTTGCCACTGGTTACACAGCAGGGAAAAAACTCCAGATATTAAAATCAAGATTCAACCTGTGTCTCTATCACTGCTCTAAAACACAGGCACAGGACTGCATACCAATTTCATACCAACTTCTCATCAACTATAGGAAGTGAAAGAGAAGCCTTGGCTGAATAGCAGCTTGTTCCAATCTTAAAACACAAAAATATATTTGCCATGCTAATACCTCAATAAGCTTTTTTTCCTATGAGATAACAGAAGAAATTAAAGGAAAATCAGTTTAAACTTAGCTTGCTGGAAGCCAACGAAAAGCAAGAGCAGAAACTACGCAGACATTTTTAATAGCAAAAGCCTTCACTGTTCTTTGGAGAAACGGAGAAAGCGGTAGAGTGCGCCGGACCTGCCACCCTGCAACATCACTACCAACCTGTAACCACATCGCTCATCCCAGGAGGCAATTTTCCTGGAAAACAAGACTGAAAAGCTTACTTTAACCAGATAAATTCGATACAAATACGTACAGGAGAAACCCCTCTGGAACATCTTAACGCTGCCTTATCTCAGTGGTTACTGATTAACTGAAATCTTCAAGTTATCCTGGCTGAGAGAACTGTGCTCCGTGGATATAACTGCACGCTGTTAGAACAGAGTAACAGTTGAAGCAGATTGGCAGAGGAGAGGCATAAACAGTCGGATGAAGCAACCCTCTGTTGTGGTTACCTCAAACTTTAACCAAGGTCAGACCACAATTTCCGTCAAGACTATTATGAGCATGCAGGAATGCCTCTACATCAATAAAATATTACAGTCTTCGGTTCCTAGGTCTAAATATTTGGCTTTGCTCCTGCCTCAAACTCCGGGCGTACTCTACTTGCAGTAGGACTGCTGGATCTGTAACAGTCTGGTAACACCACAAAGCATCTGCTACGGCTTCCTCACAACAAATCATCCCAGTTCAATTCCACAGCATCCTCTGCTGTATCTTCGCCCTACAGAAAGCTTCAATTTCCCAGCCAATAAAGGTATTCAATAAAGGTATTTTTAGCAAAAAAAAGGCAACTTACAGATTATTTGCTGCTTTGATAAGCACTTAGTGCTCAAAGGCTACTGTAATTACTAGTTAGATGTTTCATCACAGAAACCTCTTAAGATTTGAAAAGCACAGGTAGGAAGAAAGCAGGCATCTTACAATGGAACTCCACAACCAGCCTTTCTGGTTTAGCACGTCCCACAGCCAGTGATATCCTGAGCCTTTCAGATCCTGACAGAGAGCAGCCAGTCAGCTCTTGATTTCCATCCCAAAGCAAGGTAAATTCTCAAGTTTTTCTTGTATCCTACGGATTCATGAATCCCAAAATTCCCAGTCTGGTTTCTATCTAGCTTTGGTAACACTCTGGCTAGGTGAAGATTTCAATAATTCGAAAGGACGGCTTCCAAGTTTGATATTTTTTGTCACAGCACAAACTCGATGCAAGTTCTTTTGTGACAGAAGAGGTTTAGTATTTACAACGCATTTACATCAGCATTCACTGACTCCTCTGAAGCGAGCAGGCACACTTCTGTCCACTATAACCCATCTTTGGGATTACAGAAACCTCCTGAGAAGGGGAAAGCTCCAGCACTGTGCAGCACTGGGCCACCCATTGACCTATATCCAGCAGCACAAGAGCTCAGATCCCACTCCATAATTAAATGAGCTACACTTGCCTGGCTCAGCTGTCCTAGAATGCACAATCAGACAGCCCTGAGAGAGAGGGGTTTTTGGTTCAGGAGGCACACAGCCCGACCTGCCCTCCTCAGAGCTGCCAGGACAGAGAGGAAAGCACCATCATAGATTCATAAGGTTGGAAGAGACATCCGAGATCACTGAGTCCAATCGTACCTGTCTCCCAACCAAACCAAGTCCCTAAAAGAACCGGTAGCACCCGTTCTTGCACACAATTACCATTTACTGCAGCACAGCATCTACTTCTCATCCAGCAAGGCCACTGGGTCTGAGCAACCCACGGCTTCAAAGGTTGGGGGGCAATGTGATTGAGCACAGCTCTGCGGAGAATGACTGGGGGTGTTGATTGATGAGAAGCTCAACATAATCCAGCAACGTGTGCTTGCAGCCCAGAAGGCCGTGTCCTGGACTTTACAGAAGCAGTATGGCAGCAGATCAAGGGAGGAGATTCTTCCCCTCTACCCCACTCTCATCAGAATCAACCTGAAGACCTGTGTCCAATTCTGGAATCCCCAACACAAGAGAATATGAAACTGCTGCAAAAATCCAGAGGAGGCAACAAGGATGATGAGAGGACTGGAGCAGCTCTGCTATGGGGAGAGGTTGAAAGAGCTGGGGTTGTTCATCACGGAGAAGACAAGGCTCTGGGGAGACCTTAGAGCAGCCTTCCAGTACCTGAAGGGAGCTACAAGAAAGCTAGGCAGGGGCTTTTTAGAAGGGCATGGAGTGACAGGACAAGGGAGAATAGCTTTAAATTGGGAGGGATTTAAATTAGACATTAGGAAGAAATTCTTCACAGTGAGAGTGGTGAGGCCGTGGCACAGGTTGCCCAGGAAAGGTTTGGATGCTCCATCCCTGGATGTGCTCAAGGCCAGGTTGGATGGGGTCTTGAGCAACCTGATCCAGTGGGAGGTGTCCCTGCCCATGGCCAGGGGGTTGGAGCTAGATGAGGTCCCTTCCAACCCAAACCATTCTCTGATTCTATGACCCCACCATCCCTTCCCACTGACGCAGCAAACAACCCGGACAAGCACCTTTATGGGGGGACCCGTTGATGCTCTCGGAGCTGGACTGTGTTTCAGTGGCGGCTCTCCTCAGGCTGCTGAAATAAGCCCTGGACCTGGAGAAGCTGCTGCGTGGGGATCGCCCATGGGGGCTGCTGCGAGCAAAGATGCCACTGAAGAAGCGCAGGAGCCGGTGCTCGTGGGTGGTGGTGGTGGTAGTGGCATGGATGTCCTCCTGCCCCAGGTGCTCCGAGAGCCGCTGCAGATCGCTGTTATCCAAGGTCCGGTTTTTGCTCTTGCTGCGCTCCCAGCGCTCCAGCCGAGATAGTGGCTCCTGCCCCAGTACCTCACCCACATCCAGTGTGTTGCGCTTCTCTGGGGGCGGCAAGGGCTGCGAGGGGGGATGTGAGGACAGATGGGGGGGTTGGCAGCCTAAGGTGGTGTGCTGGGGTGGATGCTGGGGAAGGAGGCAGCCCGAGCTGCTGTGCCGCCGTGTCCGCCCCACTGTCTGCCCTGCTGCCCCATGTCTGAAGCTGAAGCTGCGCCGCAGTGGAGCCAGCTGCTGCCTTGGGCTCTGGTCCTTCTGCTCCCCTGATTTCTGCTCATGCACCCCTTGCTGCCACCCTGGGCTCTGTGCCCCCAGGCTCCGGCCCTGCTGCTGCTGCTCCCCCAAATGCCACCCCAGGATCTGACCCAGCTGCTCCCCCGGGCTCTGTCCTTGCTCCCCTTGCTGCCACCCTGGGCTCTGTGCCCCCAGGCTCTGGTCTGGCTCCTCTTGCTGCTCCCCACGAAGCCACCCTGGGCTTTGCTTCCCCAGCCTCTGATTGTGCTCTCCTCGCTGCCCCCCCAGGCTCCAGCCCTGCTGCTGCTGCTCCCCCAAATGCCACCCCAGGATCTGACCCAGCTGCTCCCCCGGGCTCTGTCCTTGCTCCCCTTGCTGCCACCCTGGGGGGCTCTGCCCGTGCATCCCCTGCTGCTCCCCACATTGCTCTCCCAAGCTCTGCCCCTCCTGCTCCCCAAGCTGCTCCTCCAGCTGCCACCCCAGGCTCTGCCCCCCTGGGCTCTGATCCTGCTCCCCCTGCTGCCACTCTGGGCTCTGCCCTGGCTGCCAGCCCAGTCTCTGCCCCCACTGCTCCTCACTCTGCCTTCCCTGCTCCCCCAGCCTCTGTCCCGGCTGATCCCCTTGCTGCTCCTCCGGGCTCTGCTCCCACTCCCCTCGCTTTCCCCTCAGTCTCTGCCCACCCCTCCCGCCGTGAGAGCCGCGCAGCCCCCGCACCCGCAGCCGCCGCAGCTCGAGCTGCCCCGTGCTGAGCGCCCTGAAGCCGCGCGGACTGGGCGCCTCCTCGCCTTCCTCCTCCTCCTCCTCCTCGAGCAGCAGCATCCCGGCCCGCGTGAGACTGGAGGAGCCCGGCGCGCGGCTCCTGCCCGGGCCCAGCAGCTCCTTCTTCACCATGGTGACCGAGATGCGGTAGATGGTTTTCCTTTGGGAAGAGCCTCGCTGCATCCCTTCGGGAGAGGGGGAGGCGGCGGCTGGGGGCTCGGCGCTATCCAGTAGGTACATGGCTGCTTGGAAGCCGATTCCTGAGATCTTCTTCCCGGGATCCAAATCCCTGGTATCCTCTTCCCCGGATCCAATCTCGCCTTCCCAAATCCCCGGGACCTTCTTCCCGGGATCCAAATCCCCGGGACCCACTCCACTCTTCCCGGGACACAGCTCCCGGGATCAGGCACCGGGCATCGCGGTGGAAAGGGAGGATGCTGGAACACGGCGGGTGGGAAAAGCGCAGCCACCAACGCGGTAATTAGAGAAATAAGGCCATGGATCCGGAATTGCCGGTATCGGAGCGCTGGTCCTGGGGAGCTCCCGCTCCCATCACATCCAGACACGCATCCTCCTCCTCCTCCTGCGGATCCCGAAATGCACCGGTCCGGGCGTTCAAGGGATTGTGGAAGCAGCACCACCACCAGCAGCAGCCTCCGATTTCATTGTTTACTGCACATTTGCGGAGCTTCTGCCCTTTATTTTTTCCTCCTTCCCCCCTCCCGCGCCCGGTAAATCCGATTAACCCCGCGCCGCGATGCGCGGAGCCGCGCGGGGGCAGCGCGCAGGGCAGCGCGGGGCGGGAGTAGCGCCGGAGCGCACCAAGCGCCGGACTGGAGCCCCGAGACGGCACCGAGGAGCCGGAGCTCACGCTTGCCTGCTTCCCATTCACCCTCTGACGGGCAGCCACGCAGCTGCAGCTCAATGTTCCCGTCCTGCAAGGATGGGATGGATCCAGGCGTGCATCACCACCAAGGCTGCAACCCCAGCCCGAGAGCTGGGATGAATCACAGAATCGTAGAGTCAATTGCTTAGAAAATACTTTTGAGATCATCCCCAGTATGAGGAGGATATGGAACGGTTGGAACGGGTCCAGACGAGGCCATTAAGATGATCCGAGGACTGGAGAACCTCTGCTATGAGGACAGGCTGAGAAAGTTGGGGTTGTTCAGCCTGGAGAAGAGAAGGCTCGAGGGAGACCTTAGAGCAGCCTTCCAGTACTGAAAGGGGCTCCAAGAAAGCTGAGGAGGGGCTTTTTACAAAGGCAAACAGTGATAGGACAAGGGGGAATGGCTTTAAATTGGAAAGGGGAAAATTTAGATTAGACATTAGGAAGAAATTCTTGACAATGACAGTGGTGAGGCACTGGCACAGATTGTCCAGGGAAGCTATAGATTCCCCCTCCCTGGAACTGTTTAAGGCCAGGCTGGATGAGGTCTTGAGCAACTTCGTCTACTAGGAAGCGTCTGTGCGCATGGCAGGGAGTTGGAACTGGATAGGCTTTAAAGTCCCTTCAAACCTAAACCATTCTGTGATTCTATTGTCATCGAGTCAAATCATACCTGTCCACTACTAAACCAGATCCCTGAGCATCTCCTCTGCCCATCTTTTACACACCTCCAAGGGGCAGTCACTCCACCACCCCCTGGGCAGCTTGTTCCAATGCTTCATCATTCTTTCAATAAATAAATTGTTTCTAATATCCAATTTAAAACTCCCCTGGTACAACTTGAGGCCATTTCCTCTCGTCCTATCACCTGTCACTTGGCAGAAGAGATCAACACCCACCTCGCTACTACCTCCTTTCAGGCAGTTGAGCACAGTGGTAAGGTCTACCTTCACAGTCTAAGCAACTCCAGGTCCCTCAGCCACTCCTCATAGGCTTGTTCTCCACCAGCCCCTTCACCAGCTTCATTGCCTTTCTCTGGACATGCTCCAGCAAAGGCAACATCACCTTCCGGACAAAAACTGATAGGTATTTCTTCTGCGACAACTCTGACTGTCCTTAACAGATGTCTGTTCATCACAACACTTAGCACAATTAAAATCCACTTTAATACATGGGTAGTCACACCAAAACCTGATCCTCACAAACACCAGGTTCAGCAGAACCTGGCTCTCTGTCCCAGCTGGGTGACAGGCACTCCTGTCACACCCAGCTTGCCATACAGAGCAGGGATGCTGAAGGAATTAACAGCCAATAGAAGCCTGCGTTAAATAATAAATAAATAAATAAATAAAATCAGTAAGGCATGCCAGTAGACAACAGAAATTACACAAACATTGAGAATAAGCTTTCCAGGTCCCATGTAGAATGTGTTTTGAAAGTCAAGCTTCAACAACTATCTTCAACTGCTTTGGACATCCCTCCCAATCTGTCTTCGTTCACCAATATCAGCAGTGTTCACAACCAGCAAACAAGTAAAATTAAGGAAAGCAAAAACCTAATTTGGACAGAAGTGAACCCTAAAGCTGTCAAGGAAATTCACTCCCACCATGGCTTCCAAAATCAGACAGAAGAGAGCAGAAAAGGCAAAAGTTTCTCTTTGGGTGGTCCCCAAAGAATCACCCTGGTACCAGCCCAGGAGGCACATGTAAGCTGGGCAGGACCCTTGCAGGTGTGAGGTGGCAGTCCTACAGCAGGTGCACCCTAGAGTAAAGGATGCTACTCCCCACACTGATTTATTGATGACACTGGAATCCCACAATGCACACTGCCGATAGATTACCAGCTGGAACATCATGAATTGCCGATTTAACCCCCTTCTCCAGATATGACAGGTGCTGTTGTCTTTAATGCTAACATCTGTTCTTCCTCTCTGCTCTATCCATCATGGCACATATTCATGCACATTATCCCCAGCAGACACCCAATCAAGACCAGCCCTGGTGAAGAGTTTGAAAAGCAACCCAACATGAGCATGAGCCTGAAAGCAGTTCCCAGTCCCTTCAGAATTCCATACCATGGAATGACAGCGAGACTTTTCCAGTTCTGACATCATAGAATGGTTTGGGTTGGAATGGACCCTTAAGGTCATCAAAGGATGGATGGAGCTTTGAGTCATCTGATCCAGCAGGAAGTGTCCCTGCCTTGGGGGAAGCATGGATCGAACTGAATGGGCTTTAAGGTCCCTTCCAACCCAAGCTATTCCATGATTCTTTGATCATTCTTTGGGGTCCCTTCCACGATTCTGCGACCTTCAGGGTCCCTTCCAATCCAAACCATTCTATGATCCCATGATTCAGTTCCACCCTCCCTGCCACGGACAAGGGCACCTCCCACTGGACCAGACTGCTCATTTCCAGCATGTATTCCTAAACGGGACGGGGTGGGGACAGAACCTGCGATGGAGATGGGCCTGGCGAGAAATACAGGAGCAAGAATTAAAGGTAAGGTGGCTCCTTGCTGCCAAAAACCGCTCGCATCCTGCGGGCGATCCAGGCCGCGCTTTCCCGCACGCCGCTCCCGGGAAGAGGCTGCTCCTGAGAGCACAGCCGACCATTTTTCATCCGCCCGGGCTGACAGACCCTTCCAGCAGCCACGTTCCACCGCGAGCACGCGATCCCCCAAGCCTTCCCCTCCCCCCCCGCCCCGGAATCCNTATCCACCACTTCTCCGGGCAACCTGTGCCAGTGCTTCCCCACCCTCATAGGAAAACATTTCTTCTTTATGTCTAATCTAAATCTTCCCCCTTCCAATTTAAAGCCACCCCTCCTCGTCCTACCCCTACACTCTCTGATAAAGAGCCCCTCCCCAGCTTTCCTGGAGCCCTTTTCAGTACTGAAAGGCTGCTTTAAGGTCTCCCCAGAGCCTTCTGTTCTCCAGGAAGAACAACCTCAACTCTCTCACCCTGTCCTCAAAACAGAGGTTCTCCAGCCCTTGGATCATCTTCGTAGCTCTGCTCTGGACCTGTTCCAACAGATCCATCTGGATCATATGGTTCAAGCTTTTACTTTAAAAGAGATGGCCCAGCACCCTGTGGTGCTGAGCCTTAACAGTGTCCAGAATAAAGGAAACCCACCACTTCCCTGGGGAGATTATTCCAATGTTTAACTGTTCTCATGGTGAAAAATTTTCTTCTGGAATTTAACTAGAATCTCCCCAGAAGCAACTCACACCCCTTGGCTCTTGTCTTTTCCATGTGGCTCCTTGTAAAAGGGGAGTCTTCATGCTCTTGGTAGACACCCTTTATGTACTGGTACATGGTGATAAGGTTTCCCCTAAACCTTCTCCTCTCAAGGCAGAACAAACCTAGTTCTCTCAGCCTTACTTCATATGGAAGTTTTCCCAGTCCTCCAGTCTTCTCTGGGACCCTCTCCAGACTGTCCACATCTTTCATTTTTTTCCTATATCAGGGACCAAAACGGGATGCAGTACTCAAAGTACTCTGGAAGCTGTGGCATGATCCACAGAATAAGGGATTTCATCTGAGAGCTCCAAAATGACCAGGAAGGCCCTGCACAAAATCTGAACTCATGGGATGCTGCCTGCAGCCCATGCACAGCATTGCTTCACTGTGCCCACTCCAGCCACTCTGAGGTCTCAGCTGCTGTAGCCCCCACAGCACATTCCTTCCTGCCCTTCTACTCCTCCAGCCACACAATTAGCACAGATCCGGTCCCAGCACAGGAGAAATCCCTCAGGCTCTGGGACAAGAGCAGCCAGAAGCCACAGCAGCCAACCCAAACAACTCACTTGGCTCAAAGCCTACGCCCCATGTCCCGAAGAGCCCTCAGCAGCACCTCCTGGTTACCTTCGATCCCACGGGTATCTGGAAGCGGAGAACAGGACCCTCACACACCATAAATGCAGGGCTTCACTGATCAGACACGAGTTCTTACCCCTCATTGACCTCACAGGACTCAAAAATGGCCAACTACAGTGCTACCTTCTGCCAAGTACATGAAACGCTCCTAAACAAAGTCTCATCACCCATCCAAGATAACCACACTGAAAAGCAGAACCATGTAAATCCCTCATGCAACGCAACTATTTAAGGGTCCTATTTGCCACTTTTCATTCTACTGCCACAGTCAAGCCTATCTACAGTGATTTGCATATCTTCATCAGCACAAAACCAAACCCCAGTGCACAGAATCATGGAATGGTTTGGGTTGGAAGGGACCTTAAAGCCCATCCAGTTCCAACCCATCTGCCATGGGCAGAGACACCTCCCACTCAATCAGGGTGCTCAAGGCCCCATCCAACCTGGCCTTGAATGCTTCCAGGGATGGGGCATGCAAAACTTCCCTGGGCAACCTGTGTCAGTGTCTCATCACCCCCATTGTGAAGAATTTCTTCCTAATATCTATTCTACATCTTTCCCCTCCCAATTTAAAGCCATTTACCTCATTCTATGACTAACAGAATCATAGTAATTGCATCCCTGGAAGCAACAAGAAGGCATTTGAATGTGGGATAAAACATTCTGATTTTTCACACAAGAAGCTGGTTCATCCCACATTTCCAGCAAAACCCAGCCTGATGACTTAAAGTGCATCAACCTGTTCCACACAAGAGAGACTCTCTGCTGTCATTTAGTCTCACAATTGTCAGGAACAAATACCTTTCATTTAATCCATGCAGTGAATCACAGCTAATACGAGTGTCTCAAATACACCTTTAGAACGCTTCGATCGCCATGTGGAGTTCCACCTCACAGAGCTTGCTTTTCTTTACACCTACAGTGCTGCAGCAACCACTGCTCCTGCACTAATACATTGGGCAGCACTCAAGGAAAACTCAGATTAAATAGTCCAGGTTCGGAAAGAAAATATGAGAACTAAAATGATCAAGCAAAGTGCAAAGGAGCCCTGTGAAGCCCCATCACTTCCTAGTCCAAATGTTATCCTTGAGTTGAGTTTCTCATCATTGCTGACTGAGTCACCAGCACACAGCACTGACTCCGAACACCAAAAGTCCTGGAGACTGTGAGGAGAAGCCTTACTGCTCTCCAGCGGCTGCAAAAGCAAGCTCACCATAAGCAACTGATGTTACTGGTACTGACTTGCCCAGGCTAGAATTTCAATCCCAAAATAGCCTTGACAGGTCTGCCTGTTCTGTCGGAACCTTTAGGGGTGCACAACCCTTGTGATGCTGCCTGTTTATGTGTGCATGGTTTGCTTTTTATCTGACAACTTTTAGCCATTCCCATCTTTACTGCTCTCATCGTCACTTGTTTAAGAGCAGCAGACCTACGTGTTATGGGTTTGCACACTGCACATTCAACTCCAGACATAAAGCATCACTCCGAGTCATTCTTCCTTTAACAAACTGATTTGAAGACAAAATTAGGTCACCTGAACAATTCCTGAATATTTCAGACCTGATTTCACTTTTTTGTTCTAGAGATGGTGTGCTCCATCCACTGTTTGTCATTACGGATCAGTGTTCAATGGGGAAACAAGAGGCGGCATCTGGACGAGAACAACATTGTGCTGGAGGGTACCAGCCACACCGAGCCCAACCCCAGGTCTCTCTCGAGCCACGGGGTTCACATTAAACCACTGATCTATGCTCTTCTGTCACTATACACTTGTCCATTAAACCAGGCCCAAATTCACTGTAGGCAGTTCTTTATTATGACGAACAGACTTCTCGCAACAATACAGAGAATGAACTACTGGCAAGAAGTCAGCATTTGCTATCAATAATAATCTTTCTGTCAGCACAATGAAATCACATTCCTGTCCTAAAAACACGGGATGCTGAGCAGGAAAGGGAAAAAACAGTGACAGGACGTGCAGTAAAAATGCAACCCAATCATTTGTCTTTCTCTCACCAAAGTGTTTGCACATTTGTATTTAAGGGAAAGTCAGGTCGCTGCAAGCCCAGTCAAAGCCCCTAAGACTTAAAAATACCTCCATGCATTGCAGAGATCGCCAAAGATTGCATGCATCGGCTTCAGCTGGTTAACTGCTGCAAGGAGAGCTAACAAAACACAAATTTACAGTGTTAGAGAAGCGCTCATCCTGGAAAACCAGAGGCAAAGGTCTCAGTATTTGAACATAAAATCTAGGAATCGCAACAGTGGTTCCTCATGGATCCTCCTACCTTTAAAAGGCTGCCATCACAAGGGGATGTGATGTGTCTACTGCCAGGGCTATTACACCACATGGAATAATAAGATCTACAATACCTGAAATTTTTTAAAGTGCAGATATTCATACTTATTTTACAAGAATCACACCTATTCTGTACTTCATAGCCTATGAGGCTCATGCTTCGTGAGAATGTATGATTGTATGATATAAATATAACAATGGCATATCTTTAGCTCACATCCATTCATTAAAGATGAGTGAAGGAGAAATTGAGAAAAGTAAGAGTTAACTCACTTATGATCTTTTTCACCATGATACAACTTGCAGATATTATTTTAAAAAACCCTCTCTTATCTGACAGCCTCAAGCAAATTCCAAACTGAATATAAATTCTGATGCCCAAGTGTGGCAGATTTCATCACTTGCAATTTACTTAAAAGAATAAAATTAAAAACCTTTTGACAGAGAAAAGCATAGTCTCCATTTTTTCTGCATCACTAAGATTATCTTTCTGATTTCTGACCTCGAGCTGCTCCAGCTATTAAAATTAATATATTTTGCCTATCCATCTGCATCTCTTCAGCTTAAAATCACAACAATACACCTGACTGCAGATGGATTTCCAAGGAATAAAACAGGACAACCCTAAGATCTCTTCACTAAATGCAAGAGGCGTCCAGGGAACTCCATCTACAAGATTCATCTTCCCCTTTTAACTAAATATGAGACAGCACTGTGCCCAGGGGGCCAACAAGGCCAACAGCATCCAGGTCTGCATCACCAATGATGAGGCCAGCAGAAGCTGGGAAGTGATTGCACCTCTGTACTCGGTGCACCTCAGTGCTGGTGAAGCTGCCCTCAAATCTTGTGTTCAGTTTTGGGCCCCTCACTACCAGAAGGGCACTGAGGGGCTGGAGCATGTGCAGAGAAGGTCAACAGAGCTGGGGAAGGGTCTGGAGAACAAGGGTTATGAGGAACAGCTGAGGGACCTCGGGTTGTTTAGCATGGAAAAGAGAAGGCTGAGGGGAGACCTTATCACTGTCTACAGCTACCTGAAAGGAGGTTGTAGCAAGGTGGGTGTTGGTTTTTTCCTCCCACGAAAAGTGACAGGATCAGAGAAAATGGCCTGAAGTTGTTGGTTATTAGGTAAAATTTCTTTACTGAAAGAGTGGTGGAGCACTGCCAGAGGCTACTCAAGGCAGTGGTGAAGTCTCCATCCCTGGAGGTATTTAAAAAACATGTAGATGTGGCACCTTCACAGGAAAGCATTTCTTCCTAATATCTAATCCAAATCTCCCCTTCTGACAAGCAGTATCAAGACACAGCTCCGCTCCCTCACACTCTGGATTTCAACTTTCACTTACTTTATACAAGGTTAGAATACTTTAGAAAGCCTGCTGGCTACCCAGTGTTACTCAGCTTGAGGCTGGCCACTTTTATCCTCAAATCATTTACATACTTAAAGACACTGTGAAGCAGTGAGGAACACACACACCCATCAGAACTCAAGAAACCACTTTTGGCTAAACTGTCACGCGATAAATATTGGAAGCACATGCATTTGTCCCTAACAATAATCTAGCTGTGTACATAAAGTCACACTACTGCCTGCACAAGGCCTGACAGACTCAAGTGCCACAAATCCAGAGGCTTATGTTTTTATGGAGATGCATTACTCTAAAAGCATGAATGTTAGACCATGGATTCAAGAAAGAAGTGTATGCTGTGAGGCCCATCACTGACACAGCTGTCCTAAGAACCGTTGGTAGCACTTTCAACTAGTGACAAACATGTTAACACTGTAACCAGGTATGCAAGCTTTATCTGTAAGAAGAAGCCTCATAACTTGTAGCATATATTTGACTCCCGATTTTTAACTGTAGGCAACAAAACAAAGAAAGAATAGGAATCTAATGGTGAGCGGAGTCTGGTATCATCTGTGAGTACATAAAGCCTCAGTGATGGTGTCTGTACAGTGGGTACCATTCAGCTATTCCCAGATTAAGCACATTTCAGGGATGAGAGGCTTGTGGGGCAGTTACAACTTCACACTCCCTTTTAGAGCTTCAGAGAGGGAATGCTGGTTTTCATTCAATTATAAATCTACTCCAGAACTCATTTTCTCCAGTTACATACACATACATACAAAATACACAATAGATACGGTATCAAGCGCTTCTGCATGCTAACCCCATGACATTAATGGAATTACTCAACCATGCCTCCTGGTTCTGTACAAAAGCAGATGGATGGAAACTGCTCAGAGCTCTCCCTCCAGTCGCTGTATTCAGTAACCCCCCAATGTCTCACAGAGGACTTGCATTAAAAGCCTTGCATTAAAAAAGGAGGGGAATTGAAGGAGGGGAAGGAGAAGGAGAAGGGGGAGGGGGGGAAGGGGAAAGAGGGGGGGAAGGTGGAGGGGCACAACGACGGCAGGAGGGAGGGGACGAAGACGGTGGGGACGACGGCGGGGAGAACGGCGGGGGGACGGGGGGGACAGCACAACAGCGGCCTTTAAATACCGCAATACAGTGGACTGCTTAACACATCTAAGGTGCAACAAGTTGAGAAAGCGGCCAGGGAAGGGCTTCATGTTTCCTTCCACATCTGCAGGACTTCAGCAGAGGATGAGTGGCAGGAGACAGAGATCTGAAACTATTTAGATCAGCTGGAAAACGCTATTGAACACCAGTGCTCCAGTGCTTTCAGCAGATTGCTGTACATTCAGTCTGTCCCCGAGTAACAAAGATGCTACTTGAACACAAAATCAAAAGTCAAAGAACCAGCTTCCATTAATGAAAGACATTTCTTAGAGTAACTTTTAATACATATGTATGTGTCTCAACGCAAAACGGTGGCACAAACTTTCCCCATTAGAGAGCCAGCACTCCACATACTCCGTTTGACATCACAGCGCTGGGTACAAAGCATCACGATGGACAACCTGTCTGTTATCTGACAACCTACCAAACAGTTTCCATGTAGAAGACTCATCTTCTACCACTTCAGAAACTCTGCCTGAAACAGAATCTCTTATTAACCCAGAGACCATCAGGAAACACTGCTCCATCACTGAATTTTGATTAGACTGGTTCTGAAAGGATAAGCTAATTCCTGAAGCCAGCCGTCATCACACACGAGTGAAACGTGCTGTTTCCTCCCTGTCCTCCACCTTGTCTCTTGCCCTCCCTCATTATTCAAATGGTTTCCATGCCATTTCATTAACAGGATGTAAGAATTAACATAATTTTCCAAACATTAAAAAAAAAAAGGTGGGGGNGGGGGGGGGGGGGGGGGGCAGGGGAGGAGATTGGTAAATTCCCTTCCCTGCATTTGCTGGTTTTGCTTCCAAGCTAAGCAACCCCAGCTGCTCAGGAAATACCATTGTAATGAACACATTATTGAATAGGGGAGAATCAATGGAGATTGCTGTCAAACACTTCACATGCTGCAACCAGGCCAGCAATCAAACTGCTCTTATGAAACCCTTCTCGGCCATGGTTAACAACTCCAGCTTTCCAAATCCAGGCATGTGATCCAAATTACTTTCAAAACCACACATAAAAGAACTAATTGGAGTAATTCTGATGGGGAGCCAAGAGGCACCCTTCACTGTTCACACCTGACATCACACCACTATGTCAGATACTGCATTTATTCCAGACCAAGTGAGAGAAAAGAAGTTGTAGCTAAAAATTAATTCCTTCCACCAGTGTCTGGTTTCATCCTGGATTCTTTTTACTGACATTTGTTGACAACACAGAAAAGGCATTAACTATTTTAAAAGGGCAACTTTAGTCCATTTTGTTATGAATACTTTAATACTACAGAGGTTTCTCTTACTCAGCTCATGAACAAATCCATAATGCCAGAGTTTCTACAGCTGCTAGGTGTTTTCCACTACAGCTTCAATGAAAGCATTTCCCAGAATACCTTTGCTGTTTATCTGGAAATCTTGGGATTCCATGCAACAAACATCTCTATCACTCTCCAGAGGAGAATGCTAAGGGTAGATATAGCATACGTAGCAGCAGAGGTAGAAGATTCTGCTCTGCTCCCTCTACCCTGCTCTGGTGAGA
>VWPV01000226.1:0-14082 GCA_013389885.1 Geococcyx californianus | reverse complement strand
CCTTCTTTATTTTTTGAGCCTAGTTGCTGTGACCACTCTGTATTGATTTTTCTTATATCCAGCTTCTCCACCAGCCTCTCCCCAGGTGCTACACACTATATATAACACAGAGTAATCAATTACATCTTCAGTTAAGTGACTGTTCCACTATTTTTTCAGTCCCCTCAAGGTCAAGTGCTCTGCACAATTATAGCCAACTATTCTTCCTTCACAATAGACATCTCTCTACAAAACACTCCCAGGCTGGGCAGCAGAAGGCATTAAGCTTTAAGCAAGAGGTCGAAAGCATTATACCCTGCTTGTGGTCCAGTAACCTTTAGTGTGGAGCAGGGCTGTGGGACAGGTGCGCTGGACCACACGGATCCCCTGTGAAGACAACGCACACAACTCTCTCCCTGCTTTGTGACTGAATGTGTGATGAGCAGAGCCAACCTTACCTCATGGCCTGTTTCTTGGGTGCATATCCATTGATGGGAACTGATCAAACAGCCCCAAATTCTCAGAATTAACATCTTTGGGAGCAAGCTGGATGTTGCCTGAATTGTTTGGATAGCTACTTTGTTAATGTAAGCCTTGTTTTACAAAAATACCCTATTTAAAGATAAAACCTCAAGTAGCAGAGCAGTGCAGCTGGGGGGGGAGGATACACTGTCCATAGTGTGTACACAGAAGCTCAATTTGATGTCCCACATGTAAGTTCTTGGTGTTTGAGATGTTCTAAGTGTCTCAGATATCCATGGCCTCACAGGGGAGGCAGAGTCCATGGCAAACTTGTGCCTTCTGGCAGCCAGGCAGGGTACTTTAGGGCATCTCAAATAACCCTGGGTACTGAGGTGTGGGGAACTGAATTGAGCTCTGTGGCTTTAACTCATGCAAAATCATAGAATAAGCCATCAGTATTTGACCAGCTGACATAACCTTCCTTGGCTCCCATCAGATTAAGATGCCTCCAAGCAGATGCCTACATGAAAGGAGGGTATCTTTGTTTCAAGACCTAAAGGAGGTCCCGTTAAATGGATCATGCAAAGTGATTCACCTCCTCTGAAGAAGGGACATAGAAGCAGTGCTCTAAGTCCAGCTGCCAATATTGAGAAGGACAAACTTCCCATGAAGCCAAGGTCACGTTTGCCATGTGTACGGGGCTGTTCTGAATGCCTCGGGGCTCTCAAACTGCATCAGATGCTTACAGTTCAGGAACGGAATCCTGCCTGAAACCTAGGTGTTAGCCAAGAGAAATCCCTACGCACAAACATTGCTGGTGGGAGCCTGACAACAGCTAATAGAGTGATAAATAAAGTAGGAGAAACCATCTAGTGGTTCAAAAACCGGACTGTTTTTGTGGAAAGCCAAGGTTTTGTCTCAGCTTTATGTCAGATAGGACTATTACGCTTCCCTTTCCAGCTTCCCATGTTTTGTCCATCATTTACACGTTGAATGCAAGATTGTGGGATTGGGACTGACTAAGGATATTTTGTCATGATGTGTGATTGCTCTCTGATGTCAGCTGGCATTTTCATAGTGCAGAGACACTCAGCTGCTGGCCTTGCAGCCAATAAATTAAGTACAGATGCATAAGCATGGCTGAGGTTGATTCATGGTGGAGCTGTTTGTTTCTTCTTTCTTCCTCTAATGCTTAAAAATAACTTTATTTTTAGGACAAGATAGGAGCTGAGAACCCCAGATGCTGGCCTTGGATTTTGATGTAATGGAATGTCATCTTATTTTTCAGCCCAGATTCCCATTACAGAGCTACAAAATGTGCTGCCCCTAAAGTCATTTGGACAAATGTTTTTTTGTTTGTTTTGTCTTGTTTCTCCATGGGAAGTGGGTGGGCTCTGTGGAGACTCGATATACTCAGGAAACTGAAGAAACTGGAATCTGAACTATGAATACCTGGGCATTGTCATTTTTTTCGATACAGAGTATAAACAGCAATATAAAACTATTAAGGGAGAGAGGAAAAAAGAGGAGCAATTTTTTCATGTCTAAATCAATCAAAACAGGTATTTGTCATTTAGCCATATCCTTTTCTCCCCTCTTCCTTCCAAAGAAACTGAAAACCCTTCTCTTTGGGTTTATTGCATTTGTAAAAAAATAGCTTTAACAGAGTAGGGGAAAAAAGAAATTAAACCAATTATATAAACCTCATGTGTGCAAGGAATACTTTTAATCTTTAGAGAAAAAAAATAAAGGTAGAATGGCCAGCAATGAGCAACAAACACAAATTGTTCACTTGTTTCTCAGCTTTGGAAGATACCACAGTTAAAGGTAAAAAAGCAAAACAGAAATGTTTGCTAAGGTGCATCTCTTCTCCACAAGGATTGCTTCCCATTCCAACCTATGAAACAAGCAAACGTATTTCCCTATGAAGACTGGAAATTGTTCTAATATTGGGCCTGTAGCTTTTTGCAATAAAACATGGGATTCTTTGTCACCTGGTTTCATCGTTGTTTCTGTGTCTGTGTGAGAGAAGGGGAAACGGGAAATAAACGCTGTTGGAAAAACCTGAGTAAAGGCAAAGGAAAGCTGAGAAGTTTGAAAAAGCACATGGGTTAAGTTGGCTTATTTTCTGGGGAACGATAATTTAAGAGGTAAAACCAAAAGCTATATCCTTCAGGGGTGGGAAAAGGAGAACTAGAATTTGTTACAGTTTGCTAGAAAATACCAAAAAATCTAAATATGTGAGTCTTCATGTAAGAGATATTGTTAAAACAGGCAGCTTGTAACTTGGGGGAAGGAAGAGAATCAATGGAAGAAAATCGGCAGAACATTGTAATACCAGGATACAAACAACATAGGAATGACTGAAGAGATCATCCCCACATAGAGGAATTGCTATGAACAAGAAAACATAAATTACACGGGTACTCAAGTTGTAACAAAAAGTACCATTGAATAGCCATAATAGAAAATCAGCTGATAGGGAGCTAAATGCAATACCAAGCTGATGGCCATAACAATAAAATGCTAAAGGCAATTCTATTGCAGAGGAAGAGGTAGAAAGGTGCTAACAATGACAGGAATGCCTTGTATCCAGCCTGAGTTAACTGTATACAAAGGTGTAAATAAGAGGCAAGGAAAAAATTATCACCACGAATCACTGGTTTTGGAGAAATCAGCTCTGAAGCATCAGTCCTGAACAGAGTCATGGGCTGACCAGGCCATTGATAAGGCCACGAGATTCCCACTAGGTCTGCTCTAGTGTAGTAGAGATTATCACCACAGATAGTCACCATCAGTGGTCCCATCTCCTGCGCAGGGCTCCCTTGTGGACAAGCAATATTTCATAGGCATCTTAGTCTTTTAAATACATATTTGGACCCTAATGACAGATCAGTATTATTTTGAATCGAGTGCGTACAGTAGTTGGTCAATGCAATTCTTTCTCCATTTCCTGCTGATGCAACAAATCTCTTGGGAATGTCTCCTGTCTTCTGTTATATTCTTCCTAGGATATCTCTAGTTTAAAGATCCCTTGAGCGCTAGGACTCAGGCAGCTGAAGAGCACTCTGAGGGCTCAATATAGACACATACTGCTAGGAGGTACCACTTGACTGCCTCCCTTTTGTCCTCCATCCTTTGTTGTTCTGTCACCAAAACTTGGGCTATTGCTGTCACACGAGTCCTGTGTGGCCTTGTCTAGTGCCGGATCTGCCAGAATTGCCATCAAAATCAAAGCATGGTCATTTATTCTATCTCAGAGAGATTTAATTACCACATCAGGTGCAGTTTAAGTGGAAGAGAATTCTTAAGCTCTTCAGTGGAAAACATCTGCTTTCTTCCTCAACTGCTGAACACAAAGCCACCTCCCTGCTGCCAGACACCGATGAGAGGCCATCTTGAGTTTTTATACCGTAATCTTGCATAATATTTCACCATATGCTCCCCAGACAACATCTTTCCTCATCCATAGATGCAGGTGAGATTTTCACCTGGGCATACAGATGGTTTTTACCCATCTAAGTGCAGATATCTGTAGAGCTGGTGTCTCCACCTGTCCTAGGCTTCAATGTTTGCCTTATTGGCACAGTTGGTATGTGTACCATGAGGCTTACACACTCTTAGTGTTAATGCTGTTGACATTTCTAAAATCACAGTTGAAACACCCCCATCACATTAATCCAGCTGCTGGGACTTATACGAGGCTCACAGATATTTCAGGAAAACTTGAAGATCTGATAGTGCTGCAGGTGAGCAGGCAAGTTCTTTGGTGAAACAGCGTGAGAGGCAAAGACCAACAGGCCAAGCACAACCACCTGAGTTGATATGCCCCAGCCAAGAGTGCAAGGCAAGAGGAGAGCCAAAGCGCTGCACGTGGGGCAAGCTGGGCTCACCAGTGGCCCAGTGGAGCAGAAGGGAATAAAACAACAGCTGATGTTTTACCTCAAGTGCATTGACAGGGCTCTTTGAGGAAGGATCCCCAGGTCAGTCCAAGGTGCGTAAGCAAAGCTACGTGTGGCAGAAAGCTGGAGTTGTGCCTATTGCCTTCCACGACTCAGGACATGCTGTTGCTGAATTTTGTTTTTATGAGCACAAGATTCACTCCCAAATAAACCGGAATAAATAAGACATATCTCTTCCTTCCCCTCTTCTCTCCCTCATCCCTAATGAAAAAAACCCAATCCTCCTATCTATGGAATATTACTCAAAAAAACAAATGTGGGCAGGAGACATGCCAAGTTTCTAGAAGATCTTTTTATAGCAGTAGCATCTGGCTCTTTGGGAGAATCCATAGGGAGTTTTGTTGGTGACTTTACATCTGCTGTGGTTAAGCTGCTAATGGACTGGCTGTCTGGACTGCTGCCTGCTCCACTGATTTCTTAGTACCACGCTTTGGTTAGTTGAGGAGTTCGAGCCTATTGACTTCTTGCCAGAATTACATAGTACATTCCAGCAGTAGCTTGCGTTGCGACACCCAGTCATGCAGAAGGGGTTTCAGACGGAGAAAGGATATTGGCTGGCATTTCATTACCCTCTCCTTAAACCCACCCAAGCCTGGATTAGAGCAGGGGGTGAAGCATGGAGTTTTTTTGATCTGGAAGCCAAAAGGAAAGCGAATACTGTAATATTTTTTTCAGTGATGTCCACAAGTAAATAAATACACCAGTCTAGGAGGTCAATTAAAATATGTTCCAGATGATGGTTCTTTACTTATTTATCACTCTAAAGGCTCATTTTTAACCTCAACTAATTAATTATTATTTTGAAGCGAAATATCAAAGTGCATCTGTCTGCATAATTTTTGAAAATTGAAACATTTTTCGATTTCCAGCATTATTTATTGTTAACCAAACTTGTTGTCAAAATTACACCTTTATTTAAGCATGAATTTCCTCTATAATGTCATTCCCTAAGGAATCTGCACTTTTTTCTCAGAGCTGGTTTCAAGATTAATTTTTCTTAAATGACCCATTTGATTTTTCATAGCTTTTGCTCTTATGATGAGACTAACTGGCTGTAACTGGCCCTTATAAACACTCTTTTATCCCTCTGCTGATAATAAAATTACCCAAAACAACCGCTTCAGGAACAGGCTTTTTGAACTCAATTTAGTGACCTGAATAGTTCTATGTCTTGTCATTTGCTCCAGGCTACTGCCCCATTTTTGTCACAAATATGCATATCTTCTGCAATTCCTCTTTTGAGGTTTTTATGGATGAGACTCGATCTATTCAGCTCATAAGCTTGACCAATTTGATCCCAGACAGGGTATTGCTTTGCAGACCTTGCCTGTTTTCTGCTTCATCCCTTCCTTGATAAAGATAAAGCCCCTGCCGAGGTAAAATAGTGTTTTTTCTCAGCAGTGTTTTTAGAGGAGTAATGCAAAAATACCCATGAATTCATGTCTACTGGTAGAATTAATATCTGTTTATATGACACTGATCTTAAATATATGGGTAAGTATGCAGAGATGCAGGCACACTGCACAAAGTGAGTTCACCAAACGCCTTGTGATACAATCTACTTATTTTCTTCTGGTTTTATTTAACATAGAAAATCCTTTGGATTCCCTAAAGCTTCTTATGTAGCCCATGTCTGTCTATCTTTCTCCCATTTATCGGAGGAAGTTGTTGAAATATGTCAAAAGCCCAGCAGAACAACAAAATGAATGTTTTCATTTATAAATCCAATTCCTGACATAAAAGTACCACGGGAGAGTTATGACACATGCCAAAGATAAAAGACAGGAGAGATTAAGAAAGAAAAGTATATATGTGTGTAGGTAGAACTATACTGAATTGAAAAACCTGTGTGTCATTTGGGACAACACTAGCATTTCAAGCTGTACTTCTGTTCCCACCAGGGAGAATCAACAGGAGAAAGCACACAAACGTAGGTAGCACAGACTTACACAGAATCTCTCGAGCTATGGGTTCACGTTTCTGGAGTAAAGTTTGTAGTTTCATGATATCAGGCATTTGGGAGTTTGTTAACAGATTTAAAACAAAATGACGCTATACCAGGACCAGTGCGGTTTAATATCTTCATTGAAGATACAGACAGTGAGACTGAGGGCACCCTCAGCAAGTTTGTGGATGACACCAAGCTGAGTGGGGCAGCTGTCACACCAGAAGAATGGGATGGCATCCAGAGGGACCGGGACGGACTGGAGAAGCGAGGCTATGTGACCTCATGAGGTTCAACAAGGCCAAGTGCAAGGTCCTGCACCTGGGTTGGGGCAATCCCCAGTTGGGCAACCCCATACAGGATGGGGGTGATGTGATTGGGAGCAGCCCTGAGGAGAAGGACTTGGGGTGCTGGAGGGGAGAATCTCAACAGGAGCCGGCAACGTGTGCTCCCAGCCCAGAAACCACCGGTGACCTGGGCTGCATCCAAAGCAGTGGGAGCGGCAGGGCCAGGGAGGGGATTCTGCCCCTCGGCTCCGCTCTGGGGAGACCCCACCTGGAGTCCTGGGTCCAGCTCTGGAATCCCCAACAGAAGAAGGAGAGGGAACTGTTGGAGTGGGTCCAGAGGAGGCCACAGAGATGACGCGAGGGCTGGAGCCCCTCTGCTCTGAGGACAGGCTGGGAAAGGTGGGGTTGTTCAATTGGAGAGGAGAAGGCTGTGGGGAGACCTTAGAGCAGCTTCCAGTGCTGAAAGGGGCTCCAGGAAAGCTGGGGAGGGGCTTTTTCCAAGGGCCTGGAGTGACAGGACAAGGGGGTAGGGCTTTAAATCGGAAGGCAAAGATTTAGATTTGACATAAGGAAGAAATTTTTCACCATGAGGGAACTGAGGCCCTGTCCCAGGTTGCCCAGGGAAGCTGTGGATGGCCTCTCCCTGGAGGTGTTCAAGGCCAGGTTGGATGGGACCTTGAGCAGCCTGGGTTGGTGGGAATTGTCTCTGCCCATGGCAGGGGATTGAACCATATTATTTTTAAGGTGCTTTCCAACCCAAACCATCCTGTATTTCTATGATTAATTTATAAATCCTTGCTAATTGTTCTTCTTGCCAAGGATTACAGGCATTGACTGGGACCACGCTGTGCTTGATGTTAGACCAAAATTAAACAGAAAGCCAATCGCTTTTACTGTGCCATTTACAGTCCAGTTACTTTCAAAACTATTGTTTTCATCAAATAAGCTGTTTACCCAGTGATTCATGATGCCATCAAACAAAAAAGTGAGAAACTGACAAAAAAATAACATTTTGAGCAACATTAAAGTGTGCAGAAACTGGATGAAAAATGACAGAGAAAATTCTTCAAAGTAAAGTCGAAATTTCCATGAACTTTCTGGGGTCAAATTGTAAATGAAAAGTGGCAGAGTAATTTCATGTATCTGCTTTGGAGAATGGGGATGAATTCTAGTATGGGAAAACCTATCAACACCCCCATAAGCTCAAGTTTTTCTTTCTGACACACTCAGCAGCAAGCTATGGGCAAGCATTTCATCACCTAAAGCAATATTGCCACAGACTGGAGTCCCTGTTTAGAGGCCTTCCCAGAGGACAACTGCTCTGTTCCAAAGCTCTCTGATGCCACCCCGTAGGGACTGCTGTCCCTTAGGGAACAGAGCTTGTTGTTTCTGGGTACCCTGAAGCAGTGGGATTGGTTTCCATGCTTGCTGCAGGTTATACAAAGGAGAATTTTACCCTCTGGGATGAGTTTGAGCACTAGGCTGAAGGGAACTGATTCAAGCCATGCGCTAATGCAGCGAACCCTCTTCATGCTTGTTTCTTCCTTTATATTTGTTGTTCAGTAGCATGAAAAAGGGTGTTTTCTGGTGCAGCTCTGCCAGCAGAAGCCACGAGGATAGTTACAAAGACCAGATTGCTTATTCTTTTCACAGAATCACAAAATGCCACATTGGAAGAGATCTCAGAGATCATCTGGTCCAACCTTTTAGGAAATCTGTAGTTTAAATGAGATGGCCCAGCACCCTGTCAAGCTGAACCTTAAAAGCATCCAGTGCAGAGGAATCCAACACTTCTCTGGGGAGATTATTCCAATGTTTAACTGTTCTTATGGTGAAAATTTTCTTCTGGAATTCAGTCAGGATCTCCCCAGGAGCAACTTATATCCATCACTCCTTGTCTTTTCCATATGACCCCTTGTAAAAAGAGAGTCTCCATCCTCTTGGCAGACAACTTTTTTGTACTGGTACGTGGTGATAAGCCTTCTATTCTCAAGGCTGAACAAACCCAGTTCTCTCAGCCTCACTTCATATGGAAGGTTTCCCAGTCCTCTGATCATCTTAGTGGCCCTTCTCTGGACCCTCTCCAGTCTGCCCACATGTTTTTTGTACAGACACAGGACTCCAGGTGTGGTCTGACAAGTGCTGAGTAGAGTGGGATAATGACTTCATCTCTGCTGGTGATGCCTTTCTTGATGCACCACAGCATCCCATTGGCCTTCTTTGCTGCTGCAGCACACTGCTCACTCATGTTGAGTCTGCTGGCCACCAAGATGTCCTTCTCCACAGGTGGAACCCAGTCTGAGTTGCACACCAGGGTTATCTATTCCCAGGTGTATTCCCAATTTTTATTACTGTGGTAGTTGCCTCCCTTTCAACAAGCCTGATTTAACTGAGAGGTGTAGTGCTTCAGAGGTGAATGAAATCTAGATTAAATAAAACCAGTGAATTTAGGAAAGCAGCAAGGTCTTTGGTCACGTGCACAGAGAGAATGATGCATCTGGCATCATGCCTAAATTATTTTAGTGCCCTTTACAAATGCAAATAACAGGACTTCATTCACTGCAGTGTCAATGAAGATGGTAGGGAGTGCATGGGTAGAGCAGGGGAGTGTATGTAATGATACATCTTAAGTACACATAATATCAGATAGGAGAAGCATTAATAAATACTGACAAGAGTGTGACACCCATGAACTCATAGCCTGGCCCTGTTTCTTTAACTGGGGGGGCTCTTTCTGGGAGGAGAATAGCTGGCCTCATAGTTGCAGACTTCAGAAAGATGCTGTATCTGCTCAGGAAGTCATAGGACACCTGAGACTACGTTGATGTTTTCCTCATCCTAAAGAAACAAACCACTTGTGTTAAAAGAGACTCTTTACCCATAGCTAATGATAGAGTGCTCATGATAAATGAGTCTGGGTGCCTGGGAGTTTCTATTATAGGGCGCTGACACATGCATATAGGAGCAAACTTCCCATTGCTGCTATTTAGAACAGGGGTGATGGATAAAAGGGCTTCTTTCCAAGGTCAAAACTGGAATCTGTTTCGGAGCCAGGATAAATACTTAAGAAATACTGACTACTGTCCAGACCCTGTTTTTATGTACATAAGCACTGCAAAAATTGCAGTCAGACAAACATAATAAATAATACAGGAATAACACCAAGAAGACAAATTCTGCTTCAATGCCTGGTTTGCCATAAAAGCAAAGATTTGAAATGTAAAACCTCAGAAGATGACTGAAAATATGTGCCACAGGGGAATGGTTTATATTTCTATTAGAAGTCAAAAATACTGTTATAAGAAGTTTCAAGGTTAGACCTGGTTCATGGCATACAGATTTGTGGGTGGCAAAGCCTGTGTCCTAGGTTGTTTTGGCAATTTCATGCTGCTCCTGGACAGAGCTTAAAACACAGCAACCATCTAGAAAGCTAAATAAAGTTCTTACAGGATGAAAATACAGCCATAATTTATGGGAAAACATCAGAATAATTTGAGCCACATGGTTTTGTATAGAGCAGCTTTGACTAAGATCACCTCTGAGATGTAATGAGCCGCTGCTCCTCTTGAAACCCACAGGGAAAAAGGTGCAGGATAAAGATAGGAAACAAAGTCAGAGGATGCTTTGCTCTTAGGAGTAATGTCACAAAGAAACAAAGATGGCATTGCTACCCTGTGGAACGGGGGGGGTTGTATCAGGTACCCTGACATCCCATGGCAGAGCCTTTCCACATGAATTTATCGAGGATTTTTCTAACTGATTGCATTCACAAACTGCTGTCCTGTGAGGGCTCAAAAGGAAATGGGATCACCTGATGGGCACTTTCAGGGGATCTGCTGCTAATCACAGCTCGGATGTTAGCACTAAGTGTTTAAGATGAAAGAGAACCCTTTTCCAGAGAATCCCTTTTTAGTCATTATCAATAAGAGGAGAAGATGTAGAAACATCTGTTATGGAAACCAGTACCCAAATACTCATCTTGTATATATCTGATTTAGATGCTTGCATGCACATAGAATCATAGAATAATAGAATGATTTGGCTTGGAAGGGATCTTTACAGGTCATCCAGTGGGCTGTGTCTCCCTTTGCATTTGCACAGTGAGGAGCAGCAGTGTGTTAATGTGTGCCACGGACATCTTACAGGTTAAGGTTGGTGAAAGAAAGCAGGGCTAATTCAGGTATATTATATATCAAGATAAGAAAACACATCCTGAGCAAGATACATCACAATACACCAAGATACATCCTGAGCAAGACATCATGTCTGAAACATAGTGCAGCAGGGAGGTTACAGCAAACATTCTACTCGGTCTCAGTGTTTCATAGAATCATAAGTTTGAGTTTGAAGGGACCTTAAAGGTCATCCAGTTCCAACTCCCCTGTCACGGGTAGGAACACCTCCCACTGGATCAGGTTGCCCAGTGCCTCATCCAGCCTGGTCCTGTACACCTCCAGGGATGGGGCAGCCACCACTTCTCCAGGCAACCTGGGCCAGGGCTTCCCCACCCTCACAGGGGAACATTTCTTCCTAAGATCTCATCTTAATCTCTTCTCTTTCACCCTGAATCCATTACCCCTCCTCCTATCTTTGCACTCCCTGATCAAGAGCCCCTCCCCAGCTTTCCTGGAGCCCCTTTCAGCACTGGAAGCTGCTCTAAGGTCTCTCCACAGCCTTCTCTTCTCCAGGCTGAACAAACCCCACTCTCTGTCTGTTCTCACATGGGAGGTTCTCCAGCCTTCACATCATCTTTGTGGCCTTCTCTGGGCTTGCTGTAACAGATCCATGTTCTTCCTGTGTGGAGGACTCCAGAACTGAACAGAGTGCTCCCGGTGAGTTGTCAGGAGAGCAGAATAGAGATGGATAATTCCCTCCCTCACCCTACTGATTACACTTCTTCTGTTGTGACCCAGGATATGGTTGGCTTTCTGTTTGGCAAGCACACACTGCTGGCTCATGTTGAGATTCTTATCCATCAACACCCTCAAGTTCTTCTCTTGAGGGCTACTCTCAATACATTCTCCCCCCAGCCTGTATTGATACTGGGGTTTGCCCCAACCCAGGTGCAGGACGTTGCACTTATCCTTGTTGAATTGCATGAGGTTCACAGAGCCCCACCTCTCAAGCTTGTCAAGTTCCCTCTGGATGGAATCTATTAAACAAAGTTCTTTCCCATTTCACAGACACACTTGGTCTGGTCCACTGCTGGATGGGCTATAATGAAGGATGTAAAATGTAAAAGGGAAATTTCAGGCTTTCTCCTGCCAAAGAGGAGGTGTAACATGGAGAGAGTGGAGCTGGATGTCAGGGATGTTTCGATGTTTATGGTTGGATAACTCTTCAAAGCAAAACTGTAGAAATAAATCACCTGTAATCCACAGGAGATTTAAGATGAGAAAAAATGGCCTCAGGTTGCACCAGGGAAGGTCTGGATTAGACATCAGGAAAAATTTCTTCACTGAAAGGGTTGTCAGACATTGGCACAGGCTGCTCTTGGAAGTGGTGGAGTCAAAATACCTGGAGATATTTAAAAGATGGGTAGATGAGGTGACCAAGGATCTGGTTTAGTAGAGAACAGGTATGGTTGGACTCGGTGATCTCAAAGGTCTTTTCCAGCCAGACAATCCAATGATTCTTTAAGGACATCTGCTTCAGAAAGTGCTCTGGGGAAACAGTGCTCTGGAGTCTTTACAGGGAGGTTGGATGCTGGGCAGGGAGCCTGAGACTGTTTTTTTCTCCATTCTCTTAACTTTTGCTGACTACAGAAAGAATGAATTTCCCGGGTGAACTTTAAATGTGACACGGATACTCTATAAACTAACAAAACCTCAGAAGGACAGGAAGAGCCCAGAGACAGAGCAGCACAGCCAAAGACAACAGGTCCTGAAGATCCTCAAAACTGCTCCACTATCCTCCCCAGTGCCACCATTAAAAATATGTTAGCCTTATTTTGGTTGAATTCTTTTCTTGCAAGAGGGTGAGATGTTCAGCCTGTCCCCAGCCTCCCTGGACACTGCAATAACAAAAGACAGACCCTTGTTCTCCTTCCCTCCTCTCCCCAGGGGTTGACTTCTCTCATAAACCTCTCCAGGAGGAAAACCAAACAAATAAACAAAAAGGATGAAAATAAGAAAAGTAAAGGGTGTGGGGGTATGACTGGACACACAAGCACAGTTTTCCCAAGGATGGGTAAATTTTTCAGGCTTGGAGGAACTTCTTGCAATCCCAGCCTCACCTCTGTCCTTCTTTTTACCCAGGAAATACTCCCCAGCCGCAAAAACCTCTGAAAGCCCCCACTGTGCAGGGCTCTCTTGTCATAGATACACACATATAAACGTATGTTTTAGCTCCTACAAACAAGACTTTACTCCTGGTTTGCCAAATAGTTGTACAAGTTTGCCAATCCTGTCCACAGGACCCAAAGTATATGTGACAAGTTCACCTCTCACCTTTCCAACAGTGAGACTTTTACACCTTTGCTGCCCCCCTCTCCTTCTCCATGGCTTCCAATCAGTAAGTGCAGCTGACTGGGCTGGTGGTGCTCAGGGGCTTCAAAGAAGCTGCACATGTGCTGGTGGGCACCATCTCCCCTTCTTCCAGGCTGAGCTCCAACATGGGACTTGTCCCTGGGGCATCCTTTCCTCCAGGATGTCTCATGCACCTGAGAGATCTGTGGAGCACAGAGAACATCTTGCTTTGGGCATGACACCAAGTCCACTTGTGCCATAGTTTGTCACTGGAGGATGGAGAGTAGGAGTTTTTACCTCAATTAGATGAAAGGTAGTTCAAGGCAAGGTTACTCCTTGTGCTTAAGTCTGATCCAGATAGAGGGATCAAAGTGGAAATTCCTGCTACTGAACTAACAGTGGTACAACTCAGGAAAAAAAATCACATTTTTTTAACTTCTTACTTCCCCATTACAGGGACTTCTGACATTGCCAATATCCAGGCTTCCTCCTCTTTCCTTCTCATGGTACATTTTATTTTTAAAGCTCTTGATTTGAGGTTGTAGAGAACTCGAATTTAACACAGGAATTGGTTAAGGAGGTTGTTTTTTGATTTCTGCATGTGGACAGAGGGAATATTTCTATTAAGAGACTCAAACCTGAATCACAGAATCATAGAATGGTTTGGGTTGGAAGGGAGCTTAAAGATCCAACCCCCTCTGCCATGAGCAGGGACAACTCCACTAATCAAAGCACTCTCTCCATATTCTATTCCCATCCATCTATAGATGGGATGCTGTCTCTATTTGATGGCAACAGACACTTTTGGAGAGCAGCTCAGTTTGAGTCTTTACTCATGGTGGGAATATGCCCATTTTTGGTTCAGTTTGTTGTGTTCTGTATTTCATCATAAGTCTTCGGTTCTCAAATCTACTAAAGTGACAGATGCTAAATAGGAAATAAGTCAAAACAGCACCTCATTGCTCAGAGCCTCATCCAAC
>VWPV01000224.1:0-32087 GCA_013389885.1 Geococcyx californianus | reverse complement strand
TGGCTGTCCCTGAGGAGATTATAATGCAAACGGTGGGTTTGTTTGTTGCATGCAGAAGTGTGCACACATTCCTAAGTTTTAAGTTGTAAAAGAAGGTGAGGAGAAGAGACATTAACTCCTGCATAGCTGAACGTCTCGTTAGAAGGAAACAGTTTTACTAGAGCTTCAAGAAATTATGAAAAATTAGATTTTCCTTTCTAACTGTAGAGTATCTCTGGTTTTTTTTCTAGGCAAGAATCTCCCCATCTGTAGGTGCAAAGGTTTGTTAATGCACTTTAGCAAAGAAATAGTTTATTTTTCAGCCATAAACAGGAAACTGTATTTATTTTTAGTCCCTAAAATTAAATATTTTTCAGAATTAACTTAGAAACAAGAAGGTCATGTGCAAACCAGAATGTAATCCTACTCAAAATGGTTTGAGTATCAGGAAGCCAGCTGGAAGCCTGGGTCCACTAGGCATTCTCCTTGTTCTAGGATAGCTAAAGCTAAATAAGAGAGATCTCATCTCTGAACTTTTTGAAGCAAGAATCTTACCTAGAAATGTCTGAAAAAAGAGTTCAATGAGTTAATACAAATGTTGATTGGCAAAGACAAACTGATGTTCTGTGGGAGTAATTCCTCACAGAAATGCCTTGAGGACATTTTTCCATCAAACAACCACATTTGGAAAACTAAGGACCACAATAGTGACAGACGCTTAATTCTGTATTTGAAAGGCTAAAAGATTGCCCCAGGTTGGCATATTCATGGCTGGAGTTTGTACATTTGTAACTGCCCTCCTGAAAGATCACAAGTATTAAAGAGATACATCCAAAAATATAACCCTTGGAAAAGCGTGAACACGTTGGAAACAAGAGCCTCACGAGAGTCATCTGGCCCTGAGCTACTGAGCTCACCCTGCAGAATCACCAAGACATCATCATGCTCTCTACCAGGCAGAGACTTCCAGAATTTCAATTTACCTGTCTCACAGGGGATCAGTAGCAAACTGAAATCCTCGGTAACAGTCCCACATATTATTGCTCCTTAGCAGGTTTTACTCCTTTATAAGAGAAAGGAAAAAAGAGCTTTGTGTAACTCATCACTTACATTATCCATTGCTTTCAGAGAAGCACGAGTTATGGGTGTTCAATGCAGAAGTATTGATGCCACAGAGAAAATTAGAGTTTGGGAACATCTTTCCCTCTTGGACTAATTCAGTAATTAAAACCTTTATAAATATAGTAATGGCATGCAACTTTATGTCTGCCTGATACTTGTTGCTGCTCTGTTGGGAGTTAAGGAAGTTTGTGAGATGGAGCTCAAACAGGGTGGGCGTTGCAATATGAAGATTCAGCTGACACATGAAAGGGCACAGAAAATAGATCTGCGTCACATTGTGAGATGAAAAAGATATCTCCATAGTACAATTCTACCACGTCTTGCTAATATACAAATTTAATTTATAATTTATTCTGCATTTCTTTCACTGGAAAACACAACTTTGATTTCTTTTGCAAAGAAACGTTCAAGAAACACATTGCCTTTTGCCTGCTTGACAGTAATCAAAGCCATAAGGATCCTGAGTGTTATGAGGAGAATGCATCTTCAGTTTCTCAGTGTTTTGAGCTGTGTTCAGCATTGCTGGTAAATTCTCTTTTCACAATCCAACGTTGACATTAAAATAAGCAGCTACTGGTAAAATGTTTCTAATATATTGTGAGAGGTATTAATATAATATGATGTGATAGCATATGATATGATAGAATAGAATAATACAGTAATCACATAATGTAATAATATTACACCATCCCATATAATATATAGTACCATTATATATAAAGTATGAATTTATTTAGGTTACTTTATTAATTTTAAAACAAATATTATTTATACACACACGTGTACAAGCACATACACATTTGTATCATTGTCCACAGAACAAATACTGAGCTTGGGAACTAAATAGCTACAGGTAGGACTACTTTCACTTCTTTAGTAAAATCCAAAACTTTCTACTATTTTGTTAAAGATTAATATTTCTAAGACACTTTTAAAGTGTAATAGAGCAATTTTTTCCTTCTCTTTTCTCTGGATTATATCCCAGATATAGAGAGGAACGATCATACTTTAAGTCAGAAACTGGAAACATGCCCCCTTATTGTATTGTTATCTGTTACGAAGTAAGATGGAATTGTCTGGGAGATTTGTTTCCTCCTCTGGCTGCTGTTAAAAACGATTTTTGGATGGGTTGTTTTACTCCAGTGACAAGCTGCATAATCCTCTTCTGCACGTGACACACCTAAACCTGGGCTTCAGGGGAGCAGTTCAGAAAGTGCTGGGCGCTTCTTCCAGTGATGTACACCTTCCCTCAGCCCTCCCAATGCTTAGACCATGCACAAATCCACCTGTGAAAAAGGTTACCTTTCAGAAACGCTTGTTTCTCTCTCCTGACAATTAGAATGACTACATCTAGTTGTCAGAGATGTTAATATACTCTTAATCCCCCCTTCTGAATAATCCTGCTGCAGATTTCCCTTTGGAAGAAGTGATACCATTCACCTCATTAAAGAACAGCTCCAAAGGCTGGAGAATAGGACCTCCCTAAATGCAACAAAAAGAGACCGGCATCTCCAGACTAGGAGCCAAATTGCAAGACTCCAAATACCTTTCACACTCCTGAGGTTCATGAGGGACACCTACGAAAAGCAGGGGTTTGACTCAGGTCGCTTCAGACACTGCAGTCATTTGTAGGTATTTACACTGGGGCTTGTCCGTCATAGATTGTACCAATATTTGGAACAAGGCTTGTCAGTACAGTCAATAGAAGCTTTATTTGTCTCATGGAATACATACAAAACTCTGGTCACGTGAAAGACACCACACCCTCTGTTAACTGAAAGAACTACATCTCTAGGGCAACTGACTTGAATGCTAGCAGTGTAGGTAGCTGAGGTGGGAAAGAGGAATCTGACAAAAAGCTCATAGATCCCAAACACAGTCTCTTGCAAAGCAGAACTTGTTGTCATGAATTTTGTTTAAACTTCATTTACATAAATGNTAATAAATCCCACTCTTTGTAGAATAGTATCCAGATGGAAAAAACACAGATATGCTGCATGAAATGCTGTCTTTGTTACATTCCAAAGAAAACCTCATTGCTAAATAGTTTCTGGAGTGAGAGGCTTGAGTTTTTCTGCTGTCTCCTTTTATGTATCCCTCTCTCCTCGTTTCGATCACTGACCTTAGCAATTATATCCTTCCACTCAGTTCTTTTTCTCCTTATATTATGTTTCCTTTCAGGGAGTGCTCTTACCAAGCCATTTTGTCATGCTAACCTTCAGCTTGTTTTGATATCTCTCATAGGAACTCCTTATTCTTAGCATTGAAAAGGCAGTTCTAAATAGAAAGCATGAAAGAAATGCAAAAAAAATGTAGAGAATGAAGATGCTGAGAGGTATTCCTACCTGAATGAATCATTGATATGTCTACAATGTTCAACAAAAGAAGCCACGAAGCAATTTCTGGTGCATGGGTTATGTGACAGAGTGGCTTACATTCACGTTACTACTTAGAGACCTTTGTCTTGCAGAAGTGTTTTAGAGAGAGTTTGTTGCTGTGGTCCAAAGCTGAGCCAAAAGAGAGCTATCAGTTCGGTGGCTTTAGCTCTTATGCTTTCTTTTTGCTTTATTTCACAGCAAAGATGAACCCTGTGTTTCTTACTCAGGCCAGCTGTAAAGCTAGAAAAATGCCATGAATTTTTACACGTGTTTTACAGATAGATGAACAACACTTGGTTATGTAATACTGTGATTGATCACTCTAAGGCTGAAAACATCCCTTCCCCATGCATCACTGATATACTGTTATTTCTGCTTTTAAGCTGTTGTCTAGATACTACTAGATGTTGTCTAGATACTACTAGATGTTGTCTAGATAGTGCATAGCTTTGTATGCAAATAATTTTTGAAAAGTTTGCACTTTGGGCTCGTATTTTTGGTCTAAGTATAATTAAAATGTTGGTCTTCCAAGGCAGTATAAAAAATTGGTTCAGACACGAAGAAAGTCTTGGTGAGAAAAAAAGTGTTGTGCCTTCTATAAAAGATTTGTGAGATGAGAGGAAACTTTTACTTTGGAGTTCTTCAGCTTGTGTTACAACTAGTCTGTGTCTTTATTTTTCAATTTGCTTATTTTCTCTCTTCTTACAGCCTGCTCCACCCACATTTTCTCCCCAGAACAAGCATAAAATTGCATTTACAGCTAATTTGCTATGCTCAGAAACACAATTTAGATGCTTTAAGTGAGGCTGCCTGTTTCTAAAAAGAAAGGTCTCTTTCTGCTTCTTTTTTTTACCTGGCATACATCTAACCCTGCTCCTCCAGAACAGCAAGCATGATAAATGTGTCCAAAACATTCACATCAAACCCATGAGATATGAGTTGTTATTTTGACTCCTGTTGACACCTCCTGTTCTCTTTAACCCAGATATTTCCACAAAGTAACACAAAACTTTTTTTCTCTTCCCCCCCCCCCTCTAGGATTAGAAACAGACATTTGCATTTCTAAGGAAACTGAAAGTCATTCCTTCTTCCCTCTGTTACTCTGTGAGTGTAGGTGCTTTTATGCAGGTGTATATTTCTTTACCAGAACTGTTTTCAAGAACTGGGGACGCTTTCTGCCCAAACATGTCTTTGGTTCACAATGAACTAGCGATATATTTTCAGTTTATGCAAACCTTATGTGCATTTGCAGATGTTTAGCTTGAACTTGATTGTTCCCCAACCAAAGAGATCAGACCATGACAAGATAAAAAGTCAGTACTTCGTAGGCCAGAAGGTGTAATTTTAATGGCTTTTAAGTCGCAGAGTAGTGAAGGTATCTAGACTGCTATTGAAGTAATTGGCTTTTAAATATCAGTGAAAGAGTAGTTCTAGTGATTATTCACCTAGAAGTTCAAAACTACAACTTTTATCCAAGGCCGTGAGCCCTATGGGAAATCCATCCATGACTTAAAAGTTAAGGATCCTGCTATCATGTACTGAAGAGAGAGATACCTATGAATATTGATGTGGCCATCGACAACTGAACTGGGTCAGCTAGCCACAGTGAACGTCCAGGAGAAGGGTTAATATGGGTAATCAGCCAGGCACCTAAATATGTATCTGAAAGCAAAGTCTATTTTTATTCAGCCTTTCCTAACATGACTCTTAGCTGAAGCCAGAATACCAACTTGGACACCTGGACAAAGGGGCCTTTAAATCCATATAAATGGAATGTGGATGAGGGCGCTAATTTAGCAATGGAACTCAGTTCAGTCCCTAACTGTACCTGACCTGAAACAAAGACTGGAATCCTGATGGACTTTGTCCCAGCGATGTGCTCTGCTCATGAACATACCACAAGCTGGGATCACATCCATCTTTCTCCTCCACATCCCAAATATTCACCCCAGTCTGAAAAAGAGTGTGTCCTAAAATGCATCTTCTAAAGATTTTCAGAGCATTAAGATCAAGGGTGAGCATTTTAAAAATCTAGGTAAACCAGAATATTTTACCCAGTGTTTCTTGTGTTAAAACCCATACCTTAAAGCAATCGCACTTAGAAGGAAAGGCAGACTAGATTTAAAGTCTTCCATGATGGTAAATCCACCATATCCACTGGCAAAGCTATTCCAGTGATTAATTGCCCTCACTGTTTAAAAAACTTACATTGTGCTTCCTGTTTGGATTTTCCAGTGCTACTTGAATTGTTTCAGTCACAAGTTTCTTGACTTCTACATTCTAGCCACAACAGGAAACAGAAGTGCCAAAATACCATGAAAAAAAATATTTTTGTCTTGTTTCTCTTCCCTCAGAAGGAGAAGGAAGCAAAGAAACTTGCAAAAAAGCAACTGGAGATTTGCTCAGTGTGGACACAGCCTCACTTCTAATCACAGTTGGCAGAGGCATTACTTAAGCTAATCTGCGGTTACCAAATCTGACTCAGTAGTTTTTCTCCAAAGTTTGAGTCTAAGGTATCCAGTAGGTATTCAGCATCGCTGAGCCTGGGACTCAAACAGCAACAACTGTGCAAATGCTTATGTGCTTTTCCACTGCTTCTGAAAAATCTGGCAAGTCTCACAAGACTGGGATTAATCAGAATTCCAGAACTATTTTGATTTGGGTCTAACGGGTGCACCTCGTTGTCTAACAGCATTTAACTATTCAGTCACCTACTTTCTTTCCATCTGACTGTAGGGAAGCTATTACTGCTCTGGGAATATTTTTCTGTGGTTTCTGACTTTCCGCCTGGGTGTTTCTATGCAGCAGCTGGCAGGAAAACATACAGCAAGGGCACTTAGTGCACCCAGGGAAACTGAAGCATCTGTTTACCTCTCCTCCTGAGCCAGGGTCAGAGTGGAGGTACTGAACTGGATCGTTTGTTTGATTCTGGCTTCTTAAAACCGGGATCTGAGTTTAGCTTCTCCTGCAGGAAGGGATTTAGTGTCAGCTTGGATTCCAAGGTAAAATTCTGGTCATATGAAACTTCATCCACAATATTTGAATTGTTAGTAAGATGAAAATTCTTGAGGTTCCTTAAGATTTTCTTTCCTCATTCCTTTCTTTTTAATGTGCTCTTTTAACAGCAAGGCAAAAGTATGTTGTGCATTTGAGCTTACACGCGGTTCTACCATTAAACACCTGGATTTGAAGTAGTTTCTTCCCTAAGGATTTAAATAAATGCATTGCCCCAGTTTTAGGATCCAGGTTATTATAAGTTAGCCAGGTGCCACAATAATATTAGCTCAGAGAACCTTATATGTTTTTGTACTGCAAATGCAGCTCTCTTGCCGGTCATAATAAAATAAATCAGCTTGTATTTCTTTAATAGCAAAGCCTCCCTGTGTATTAATTTGGTTCCATGACAATACATCTTGTCAGAGCAGCACAACAAATGTGAGAACATACACTAAGAGAATTGTCAGTAGGTAATTTATGTTAGCAGCTTAATGATATTTTACATGGCTTTACTTCTGTTTACAAGGAAAGTACAGGAAAGCTCCCTAGAAATTAATACAATTATAAAATAATTTGTTGGCAAAGTCAGTGCTAAAATAANATATTTTATATATATTTATATATTTTATTTATAATATATTATATATGGCATGATACTGATATATAGATCCTGATTCCAGGGTCAAATGCATGTTTGCATCTTTGAACTGGATTTGTTGTATTACACATGTGTACAAAAGTGTATTAAAAGGTGCGTACTGTGAGGGGCTGTGTTTCTTACAGTTATTAGAAAAGACTTTTTTTAGTAATCAACAAATATTATTATAGTCTAGTAGACAAAGAAAGATGTGGTAAATGGGATACGAAATTATGACACTATCAAATTGGAAGTAAAATGGAACTACAAAATGGAATTTGGACTGAAATCTGACATTCAGTTTGGAATTGAGTTTAGTTTGAACTATTGAAACAGTGTAATTTGCCAAGACTTAATTCATGCCCTGTCATTTTATTCTCTACAATAAAAACTGGTTCTTTTATATAAGGTATGTCATACTGACAAGTTACTGATTTCTTTCTTTTTTTCTTTCCCTTTTCACAGGTGGGAATAATTTGTCTTGCCTAATCCTTGGATCTCTGGGTAATAAGTAGTTGGATAAGATTATGCTACAGATGAATCTTGATTATTATAATAGCCATTTCTGACCTGAAATCCTATAAATTTAATAAGCTATCATTTTACTTCACTTTAAATATAAGTACTAAACTACATGCTTTGAAAAACTTTGTTCATATAGGAAAACAAGCAGCAAGTGAAGTAGCAACTGGGGCACTATAGAAAACAAAATTTTAATATCTCCTTCTGTATAAGGATGGTTCTTCAGGAATCTTTCGCAAATCTTTGGGACTTGCAAAGTGACATCTTTGTGTAAAGGGAAAGCAAACAAAAATCCAGAGTGCTAGTGCTTGCCAGCTTGATGCTTATGAATGTTTCTATTCTGAGGACTTGATCTGGAAAAGTAAAAATACAACCCTGAGCATTGCAACAAGGAATATGACTTCAAATATGAGCTCTGGAAAATAGACTATCGATTGAAAGGTGTCAGGCTCACAACAATCAAAATATTAGTCCTATGCCGTGTTCAGTTTTAAATTCCCAACTACTTGAAGCTGTTTATGGACCGAAACACTTCAAAGGAGTGTGGCTTAAACACGCACACCCACACCAAAAATTCTTGCCCATGGTTTCTTGTGTTGGTTACTGGTGGTATCTCAGACACACCTTGATGTTCAGAGGTGACCTCACATCGGAGGCTGAGATGAAATCACAACTGATAACAAGTCCGTTTGGCTTTAAAAACAGTAACAAAGGAAATATGAGGAACATACAGCCAGGGACAGATATTCAAAAGAGAAGAGAGTCTCTTTCGTTCCCCTTCCCAGCCCTCTGCCCCTGGAAAAAACTATGGTTTCCCAGCAGCCCAGGCTCTGTCAGCAAGTCTGTCACTGCACTCTGACTGCCAGAGCTCACTTGTGGGAAATATTCAAGCCATGCTTGTTTGGTTTTCCTCTTCCTGTTTGACTTGTATCTTTAAATAATGTGGTTACTTCGCAACAGCTTCTTTGGACTGGGGCACAGGGCATATTTTTCTAGTAGATAAAAAAACTTCCCACAATTTGCCTTGTGTTATTTCCCCTTTTGAAAGGAAAGCTGATAAATTCAGGATAATATGTAATAGATGCTTTCCTGTTTTTACTTATTGCTCTGTCAGGCTTGTCAGTTAGAAATTTATTAGCTCGTTTTGTGGCTTTAATGTTTAAACAAGAGAGTAAGCACTACACTTACCCTAAAATGTGATAACAGTGCTTATATTGTATCTTACCCTACGGACTGGCATTGGTGAGGGACAGTAGGTATTTTCCACTCTAATAAGTCTTTACCTACACACATATATTAATTTTTAATACTTATTTTCTCATTTCTCCTCTGTGTTATTCTCATTTTCTGAGTATTTCAGAAAACAGAGAAGGTAGGGTAATAGATGTCAGTCTTAATTTCATCCACCTAAAAGTGAGTTGACCTGTCTAAGCAATTACTGAAGCTTCCTCCATGAGTGAGGAGTGAGGAGATCTACCACGTTTATTTGGGAATAGGGCAGATTGTCCTCTAGGTCTTCTTGACTCTTAATTGCGTATAGGGAAAGACTAATATTAAATAACCACAACAGAAGTGGCAAAAGTCATGGAGGTGGATTTCTCTCTTCATAAGGTGGCCATGGAGAGAAGAACCTAAGAACCAAGGCTATGTCTGCCAGGTTACTCCAGGGTGGTCCTGACACTCACATATCCTTCCTCACCTCCCCCTACTTATTTTACTGTTCATTTCAGTGTCTGATGGATGTATTTATTATCTTCACCATCTGAGGTGAAGACCCCATCTGAGGAAGCAGCATCACGGCCCCTCTGCCAATTGTGGACAACTGAGATCTAGTGAGGCATTGGTGTTTGGTTGTTTTGTTTACTTGTCTGGGACCAAAAACCTTCTTATAGAGAGAGGAAGAAAGTGAGTATTTCCTGGGTTGGAAGTTGATGTGATAATGGGATAGGGACGGGGAAAGGAACAAACTTTTGTGGCACACAGAGGACTTGCCACACAAAATGGTGAGAGGAGAGTAGAAGGACTACAGATCTCTTCACTGGGTGGGACATCAGTTTCTGAATACTCTCAAGGTCTAGAGAGGGGTTAAAAAGTTGACTGAAGGTGGTAGAAAATCTACCTGGTTGAGCTGAGTCATTTAAAATCTTGCAGGAGTCAGAAGCATTTGAGTTGAATTTTGCTCTTTCACCCAAACGTGGGGGAAAAGTATTAGTGTCCCCTTTCACTTCACAGTAGTCATCAAAATTCTTACCTTAGCATTTCAGACTGGTGTGCACAGCAGGCAGAAGGAAGCGCTGGTCCTGCAGAACAGCTGTGCAGATGGCACTGATGTGCTGTCCGACTCACACCCACTGGAGCACTGTCATTGGAAACACAAACCTTGACAGGACAATGATGTTGTGAGCTGGGTGAGGACTAAGGAGGCAATGTGTTGGGTACTTTCTGCAGTTGGAGAACACCCTGTTTTCCGTGCTATGCAAATAACACCCACCTGGGTCTTCAAAGCTTGCACATTGCATGGAAATCAGCTTTCTTCTACTGATTTTGCAGCCCAGGATTGTGCCTCACTAATGAAAATTATCAAACACATCCCTTCTTCCAGCCTGCAGAACAACAGATTGAAATCTCACACAAGAGTTTTGTGGCACTTTTGAGACAAGAGGGGATAAAGGGAAAGCAAAATCATAATGGCTAATCTGAGTCAAGACAAAGATCTCTTGCTATTGGTCTCCTTCCCTTAACACTGGGTGATGGTAAATGCTACGGAAAGGTGTAAAAAGCAGAGTAACCTCAAAGTTTTTCCAAAGTTTTATTTCCTCCCAAGGTCTTATTTTTGATCAGATAAATTGATATCACCCTCCAACAGTTGTGGCAGGAACTGGGCAAAAGAAACTGCCCAGAACACTGTTCTGAATCAAAAATACGTATCTATTACCCTCAATATAAACACACGTCTTTGCACAGCATCACAGCCTTTTGGATACAAATGTCTTTTCCTTCCACATCATCTCCATGTTAGTGCATCCAGACTGAAGACTATTTTGTTCACCAGCTGTTGCTATTCTATCAATTTAGGCACTTCCACTTCCTCAACTTTGTTGACTGCAGATCCCTACAATGTTAGACCTGGGCCAAACAACAAAAGTGGTCCAAACATTTGTCTTCTTTCCAAGGACTTCTTGGAAATCCATATGTTGTCATTTGCATCACCATTTTCCATAGTAATTGAGTACTATCTTCCCTGGGCCATTACCATACTAAGGGACTGACTGGATAGTAATTTCTATATGATTTTCTAAACAGGAGAATTCCAGCTCTGAAAAAGAAATAATCTATAGAATATTTTATAATCCAAATAGATGCTTGTAGGAAAAATGAACACCCCTTTTTCCTGGAAAGGTATAAGGAAATGGAAGTACAATATTGAAATGCTAGAGAAGGAGAGACCTCAGCAGTGCTACCAGAATTAACTTCAAAGTACATTAGAATTTACTTTCCATCCTTATACCCAGACACAAAGTCTATACATTCTGTCACTATATGCATAAAACGAAACTACTTTCCAATCCAAAACCATAAAGGGCTTTGCTCCGTGTTCAGCAATTAAGAGGTTCAGTGTTGGAAACATTGTACATTCTTCAATTTGAGAAGAACCTAGTTCCCCATGGTGTCTACAGTTACTAAATCCACATCAAAAGGACAAGGCTTAGAGAAACAGCAAAGTCATACAACTGAATGGTATCGTTCTATGATCCATTTCTATCACATGTTGCATTTCCCAAATTATAGCTCTTCGAAGCTGTAGATTGCAGGTTATATTATTCTGTTTAGCTAACAGAAAATAACTTCTACAAATTTTCCACCAGCAGTTCCTAAATCACCATAAACACAGATGATCTTACCTAGAGTTTCTAGTTTTTCAATTTGGTGGTCAATAGAAAAACAACCAAACAAAACACTCTCTTTTGACCTAGATTAAATGATTCACATGACCCAAACTGTATCATTTTCTTTTTCTTTTCATCTGTTTACTGACACCATTTTGAAATAAAAATATCAAACACCTTTTTAAAAAAAAAATTAAATGCTTTATGCAGAAGTTGACCACTTTCCACACTGAACTACTAATTCCAAACCCAAATTAGAATTTATCAAGACTTAGCGTCTTCACGGAGATGCTCGATGCATGGATATCAGGCAATGAACATAAACGAAAGAGCGAAAGTTTTAACTTGACAGAAATAAAGTATTTCTCAGCAGAAGGACAGTGAAGCATTGGAAAAAGTTCCCCAGAGGCTTTGTGCAATCTTTATCCTTTGAGAGTCTGAAGATGAAATTAGACATAGCCCTAAGGAACTGGGATGAAGTAAATGTTGTCCTTAATATACACAGGAAGTTGTACTAGAATCCTCCTGAGATTCTTTACAACCTAAAATACCTTATAATTTTATGAAATTGGAAGAAAAAAATAATTTTGATTAACCTAAACCTGTCTTGTTCAGAAAACAAACCTATTCAACTAACGACATCTTATTTATAGCCACACATGTGTGAGTTTAACCTGAAATATAACAAGGATCATTATAATGAATTCGCCAATCGGCAACCAACTTTTCTACTCTAATTTCCCTTTTGTTCCATAATTTTCTTCTTAAGGAGTCTTCATTGAGAAGTGGTCACAGATGATCAGGGCTCATGTTCCCCTTCCTGGACAGGGGTGTTATTTTCAGGTAGCTACATTGGAATATAAAAGAGGCTTAATAGTGAGTAGTGTTTTCTTGGATTTAGATAAACCTAACTAAAACAACAAAAAGTGGATTTATTTTCTTTTATTTATTTCTTGCTCTTGTTGCAATTGCAATTGTAATTGTTCTGAAAGACATTTTCTAAATCATTATTCTTCCTTCACAGATTACTACTAAAAAAAATCGGTGAACATTGTTGTGTTTTACTGCACAGAAATGGAGCTGCCTAAATGGGATCTTGAAATAGTCTCTGTCTACATAGCAGCTTTGGTTATTGAGTTAGCAAGTTAAATTATACAACTAATATTTGATGGAGAACATTCCCCAACCAAAACATGTAAGAACAGGAGTCTCGGCTTCTCACTGAGTGGTCTCTTTAGTGGTACCAGCAGGTTCTGGGCTTATCACAGAATGAGGCAAACTATGTCCTGATGGTTTTCTTCTCCTTATCAGACCTAATGCAATAACTTCAAAAATCACAACACTTTCAAGATTTTGATTCCAGTAAAGAAAAAAAAAGTCATTTAATATAATTGTTCCCATGCTTTTTTCAAACAGCAATTAGTCTACTGCCAAAAAAATAGTCCAGCTGCTGCAAGCCAGGTGTCTACTGACAGTTTGACTCTTTATACTCACACAAGAGATCCTCAAGCCTTTTCCAGAAATTCCAAGACAGTACTGACTGAACTAGCAACTTTGGCCATGGTTGTGCCATGCCATTTTATGCATAACGAAGATAAGATTTTGCCCAAGAGTGCATAAACATAGATAGAGAGTTTTCAGGGCCCTTGTGGCAATTTGTGAAATGATATTTTCGCTGTGGCTCTGGTCAGCGCTGATTTGAGGAACACGGTCTGCCATGATAAGCTGATGCTCCCTTATTAAACTCTGAGCCCTATGGGGTGAGCAAGAAGGTTTTACTACCTCTTTCACACCCCTTTGTGTTTTGTATTCTGAGTTGTTGTCTCTGGTTGTGTGCTTACACCATGATGGTTCACTGGGAATGGACTAAGGCCATCTAATTGTTACCTATCAACTCATGCTGGAGTGAGCACCCCTGAATAATTTGGTGCAAATAAACATGAATAAGAACTTTACGAGGTACAGGCTGGAGTCTACAGATCAAGAAGCTGGGGAAAACGTGTAGTTGAAGGAGTAGGGAATTACTTTGCATTATTCTGATGCTTCTTTGCTATTCCTTGTGGTGTGATATGACTGCATGAGTCATCGCAGCAGCAAGAACTAAATTTAGGACATCTTTGAAATAATGACCCTTCACTGCCTGTGCTAACTGGCCTCCGTTTTCTAACTAAAAGGCTGCCAGTTCCGTCTGTGAAAGGACAGAGACTTTAAATGTTGGGCTAATACAGGGCTATCAGGGGAAATCATGATGTTAAAGAGAAAACCATCCACTGGTGTCCTTTGGCAGTAAATCCATAGAATCCATACCTTATAAGCAGGAGTTACGGTTTTCTTCTGTCTTTGGAGACAAATGTAGTAGCAGTCACACTTCCTAATGTATTCCTGGAACTATAAACTAGTTATTATGGACAATAATTGCAGTGATAGGGTCAGTTACAGTTCTTATCACTGCATTTTCATTAGCTAACATGCATTCATTAATGAAGCTAGCCATTAGCATAGCGTGCAGCAGGTGCTGGAGAGCTCAGAGAGATGATATGCACATAAATCACAGGGAAAAGTTCAAATTACTTTGTTTTACACTCTCTATCCATACCCTCATGCACTCATTTCTGTGATGAGAGAGCCCAAAGTTATATTTTAATGATGGGGATTTATACCTAGCAGAGAAGTATCTGTGGAGCTGGAAAGACCAGGAAAGGCTGTCAAGGAAAGTTGGCGTTTGGCGAATGATCTCAGCCACTAAGAATCTTACAAGGCATATGATCAGAGTTCTCTGACTATGAGCCAGTGACTCCTGAAAAAGACCAGCTGTCAACCATGAAAAGGAGAATGGCTTCTGGAGTGGTGGCTGAGAGCTAAAGACTGCAGCAGTCCAGGGAGATGTAGACCTTGGAGCCTTGCATTTAGTCAAGCACCTGCAGAACATCATCAAAGAGAAAGAGGGGGGAAAAAAGAAGAGGAAAGAGAGGAAGCAAAAAAAGAAATAATATTAAAAAAGGTTGTTAGGACTTGCCTGGGGCTTGGGGAGCGTGAAATATCTTCCAGAATGGATCACTCTGATAATGAAACTTTAGAACCTGATTAAAGCTCACAGCAGTGGAGAGAGGCAGCTCTATCAGTTCACAGCTGCAGCCGCGCCTGGGAAGAAGAAGAGCTCTGCCTTAAAATCCACCCAGGGAGAAGGCAATGCGGGGAACATCTGGCACACCGGAGGGGTTAAAAAGATTGGCAAGAGTGTTAAGTATGGGAATGCACCTAGCAAGGCTCAAGTGGAATAGGGTCAAAACATAACACAGAATATACCTAAATATAAGGAAGATCCAGCCCCTTTCAGACTGGGAACCCACACAACAGCAAAAGGAGGAAAAAGGGTTTTCATGTGTGTGTCTGGGAGAGGAGGAAGAAATCCGAAACTAGGTGTCATTTTCATAAAAAATAGTTCCCAGGAAACATTAAGCATCAAGTCCACTGAGTAAAATTCTGATGACATTAAAGCAAAATACATCTTCAGGAAAGTAGGGAGAAAAAGACTTAGAAAATGAAAATAGCTCACTTTTCCTGAGAAAAATAGGAGCATGTGCATCTTTGGAAAGTGAATGTGGCAGGATAAAAGAAGTTCTGAAAGAAAGGGCACTTGATGTTTTCTTTCCTCTCCTGTCCCCCCCATTTTTTTTTTCCTTTGTGTGCTAGAATCCATACAAGATTCCTGGCCTTCCGAGGAAGGACACAAACCAGAACTGCAGGCAATATGGAGTGGGGATTTCTTAGGCATATCTAGAAGGAAGGAATTTTCAGAAAATTGCAGACTTGGAGAGAAATAGGTGACATTCTGTCCTTACTGAATCCAGGGGGTTGGCATTGAGTGGTTGTCCAGGCATAACGGCAATTCTGAATGAACTACAAGTAGAGTGGGGTAACCACAAGTATCCACTTTGACAAGTAGCTTCTCCAAGTATTTATGTACCAGTTTAGCTCAGGCTGCTTATAAGGACAAATTCGTTAGGTCTCATTAAGCCCATTGTCTGGATAACAGAGGACAGCCTCATATTTTTGAAGATTCAGGAATCAGCTTCCTCTGTAGTAAATAATGTTAATTCCTAAAGTGAGACATTCAGGGAAGTCTAAGGGTTGTTTTCAACACTTTATTTTTTGAAAATAGTTTGAAACTTGGAAAGCCCCAAAAAACAGCTGTCAGAGAATTCAGTTCATTTGGAGCAAAGTTCAATTAGTCTGGGCAGGAATTGTCTTAGAAGTTTGGAATAAAACTATTTTACTTCTCTGTGCCATAAAACCAGTCCAATGCTGGATGGTGGCAGGGGCAAACTTTTGGGAAAGGCAATTCCACTTAAAAAAAAATGCCTTTTCCCAGACTGCTGTACAAACTTGGACTCGGGGGCCTCTGCTTTCCTCCCTCAAGTCTACCTTGTAACGTTATACCGTTGAAAAATAATCTAAACAATTGGAGGCACATTTGGCTGAGACTGCTGAGAGCTGGCAAAGGCCTGCTCCCTCCCTAACTGCAGTGGTTTATGATCATTAAAACTGGTCTCTCTAGGAAAAAAAAAAAAGACAAAAAGTGGAAGTGCATGAATCATACATTCCAAGCAGTAAAAACATAAAATTATAAAAGTTTGACTGTGTGATTTTCCTGTCCCTCCCCCACTTCGCCTCCATACTCTGACTTAAAATAGAGAGAAGAAAGCTGCAGAGAAGTGAGACCAGGGATTAAATGAGTCAAGAAAGGAATAAGAGGAGCTGCTCTGAGAGCTGCAGGCAAAGAAAACTGTGAGCAGCAAAAAAAAAAATGTTTAGCAACATGGACAATGGGCGACACAACAGATTATGGGTCACAATGTATTTCCCCAAATTTATTTAGAATCCTTTATTCAGTTCTGTCTCAGTCCTTGAAGTGATATTAGGATTACATATATGCATGAAAAAAACTGAACAGTAAAGACATTTGCGTCCCATCACTGTTCAGGGGTCAGAACAGCCTGCAGTCCTACAAGGAATGACAACTCAGTTTCAAGAATACTGTGCCCTAGTTATATCATAGATTGCTGTATCAACCAGTGCAACCTCTTTACACAAGCACTCTAACTTCCTAGACATGTACATCATCAAGAAAATGTGCACAAACTTATCCATTTCCACATTTTCCTTCCTAGATCTATGCTATTCTAATTTCTGTATCCATCAGTCAGTGGTAAAATTGAATTAAATCCTAAACGTAACAGCAATTAAAGGGATGGTTCTTAACTCTATTTTAACAATTTGTCATCTTAGTTTTTGGAGGACGTTTTCGCTACAGCTGATGACATTTATGGCTGAAAGTCTTTGTGAAATGGAACAAAACCAAGAACAGCCAATGCAAAAAAGGGCCAGCAGTGTTCTGCTCATTTTGTTTTCAACATTTCTTTTCCTATTTGGAAAAACTGCACGCCAAGCTTAGTGAAACCCTATGTCCTGTTGGCATGAAATGAATGGAGATTACATTTGCTGTGGATCTAGATCAATGAACAGAAACCTATGAAACCTTAAACTGACTAGGAAAGTGGGCAAAGTAGTGTGGTGTTATTGTCAAGCTCCTCTCCCAGTATGTGCACTCTTACAGAGGTAACAAGAGTTTCCCTTAGAAGAAACAGAAGTAGGTTTGACCAAGCAACTCTGATCAAGAATGCTGAGAAACAGCCAAAGCTGGAAAGAAGATGTGAAATAGTTGACAAATTGTTAATGGTGGCTCTTTAGAAACAGATACATTGGAAAAGACAAATTTTAGATATCCCATGTTGTCTTGCTGCTTACAGAGCTCAGCCTTGTGGAGTAGAGTCTTCATTCAATTAGAGGATTGGTGATGTTTCTGTTAGCTCTTCACTCCACTAAATGGAAAGATTTGTGGAAGCTGATTTTGATTAAACTCTTAGGTCAGAAATGTCAATTATGGAGCCTGATGAAGGGGAAAATTTCGGTCAGAAGAGCCTAATAAGGAAGGATGCATGTTGGTCCAGGGGCTTGCTGCAAGCCTTAGTATGGTCTTCTACCTGATCTAGGGATAGCCTGCTCACTTCTCCGTGCCCTGCTTCTGTGCTGCCACCCTCTGTAGTGGTCCTCCTTTCCAAAGAAATGAATAGCCTAATGGAAAACCAAAACAACCCTACCTGTTCTTGATCAAGAATTTTGAGATTTTAGATAAAAAACAGAAGTTCAGAATGATATTTATAGCCTAAAGCCTAATCTTAGGGTAGCTGAACTGCACTGAGCCTTTACGTCAATACTTAATAGTATCCAGTTAATGATATTTACCCTGAGGAGTTTTGATCAAAGAACTATACTTATTTTTAAAGGCAGAACAAAGTTTCATAAGAGTAGTTTGAGTAAACTGTAAACAAATATCTATGCCCTGAAGAACAGTCAGCTTCTGAAACATTATGACAAACTCAAGATTCATCTTCCTGCTCTGGATGCAGCAAATGATAAAAGTTTGGTGACACAACCCAAAATATCATGACAACCTATCACGTCGCAGCTTCTGAGCTTCGGGCTCTCGCATGGTTCACAACACAGGATAATAACTGACCCCAATTTTGACTGAAAGCAAAGAAGAAATGGTGGTCCTATGTTCCATGGTGGAGAAGGACTTTTCATAGTTCTCTTGTGGGGACCTGCAAGCCTCTGGGAAGGTGAGGACACATGTGCAAGGAAATATACTCAGGGAAAACTGGGAATATGACTGGCAACAGGCAAAAACATTTTTGTCCCTAAGGCAGGGCTCTCATTTTGAGACCCGTTGCAGAAATCTTTTCCTGATAAATCCCATCTCCCTCTTCACAGCAACGATGGGAATCAGGCCAGCAGTGAGGGTCATGGAATGATGTAAGGATGGGCAGCAATAAATCACATTTATCAAAGCATGGTCAAAGAGGGGAAAAGCTTGTGTGCAACACCTAGGAGAGCTCGGTGGGATGAGGAATGGGGGAAGGTATAAAAATGTCAACGAGAATGAACATACAAGAGTAAATAAGGATAAATTATCTAAGCTTAAATCAGTATTTCATTTCTCCCTCATTCATTCTCCTGTGACTGCTGAAACTACCAGCCCCACTTTACTTGCTTTCAGCAGGAACTGCTGATGGGAGAATGAGGCAAAGGTCTCAGTCACATTTTTGTTGAACAGCGAGCACCAGTGTGACACAGCTTGGACAAACCTACCAGCAGGGATGTAACCTGCAGACCCGTGGAGCACTTTTGTTCTTGCTTTGCTTTATAAATCCACAACACCTGCGGGAAAAATAAAAAATTAGTCAGAATTGGAAAGACTGATTTCTGGTGCAGACAAAATACCAAACCACCAGTAATTCTTGCCTTTTAAAAGCAAACCTGTTGTGTTTCTTTGGTCAGAGGCTAGTTAAAATAATATCATGTACCTGTGTACCTTCTTCTGATAAACAATTTCCTGTGCCAACATTATAATACTCTGATATGCGTATTAAATCCAAATTAGTTTATTAAATGCGTTAAACTGCATGCAACCATCAGCTAATCTGATATTTATCTCACCTACTTGATACACTGCCACCCACATTTTCAGCAGAATCTCAGTTGCCTTGCAGTTTTAGTATGAGGAATAAATGTATTTTATACAATGCATCATAAAATGTATTTTATAAAATGCATCATAAAAATTCTTATGGTTATGGATATATAACCAGAATTGAGTTGACTATGCCACGGATGCAAAGATTATATTCAGGATAATCAACTGAGGTTTTAATGTGGATCATGTCTTTCTGCCTGTGTCTAATACTGCACACTCCAGTTTCAGAGTAGGAATTTCTTGAGAGTAAAGTTCACACCTATAGAAAACTCCACTTATGGAGATCTGACTTAACAGGAGGTGACCTAAAGAGTCTCTGTCCAAGTCAGTAAAGAGATATCATTGTATGCAAATATACTTGCAAAATTGCATGGCTTAATAAATGGATATTTGAATACAGCCTTCACTTGGAGTGTCAGGAAGTTATTAAAAGTAGCATTGAACTAAAGTGACAACCAACGGCCAAATAAAAACTAACTTCTGTAGGTGGATTGTTTTGATTTAAACTGTGCCAGATCTTAGTTTGACAAAACCGTATGGAAGTATTAAGGAGGCAGAGCATGGGGTGTTGTGCTACAGACTGTAAACTACTGAAAACCATGTGTCCTGAGAGCAAGAATAGACAACTTGTAATGTTGTCATTATCGTGTATGGTTTTCTTGAGCAGCTCACCATGCAGCTTTACCCCAATTTCCCACCCTTTATTGAGGACTATTATGCTATCATTTTTTGTAAATAAGGGATGGAATTTACTACAGGTTTTGTAGGCAGTAGATTATGTGAATGCTGGCTAAATATAGGTCTCTCCATAAACCTAAGGACAACATCTCTTCAGGAATTCTCTATCCACTCTTAATTTTCAGGGTAAAGTGGAAATTCATTGGCACTAAACGAACAATAGGAAAGCCCTCCTACCCTGTATGAGTAATACATTCCCTTAAGAGTGCTATAATTTTTTAGAGATGCTATTCTGCCACTCTTAAGAGACCCAAGGAGATAAATGGCAACCAGGAGCTGCTCTATCTGGGACAAAGAGAAGGTGTGATGCTTTCAGCAAGGTTGCCAGGTTACTCTTACAAGTTAATATTACAACAAAGTACACATCTCGCACACAGTAGACAAAGTCTTTCAGTTATTGTAGATACAAAGGAGGTTTAGGGAAGGACACCTTAGTGACTTCTCAGCTTCCCAGAGCAACAAGGTCAGACGGGAAGGAAGATACCTTTTCTTGGAAATGCCCTTAGCTCCCAAGCTGTGCATGTCTCAAAGAGTGTGAACATCTCTTGAATAACACTGTCCATGTAACACTGATTTACTGTTATTCATAGGTTAGAGGGCATGGCAGAGGGAGAACTTTTGAATGCTTTCATATGGAAATTTCAACTATTAATTCTTTCAATCCAAATATGTAATTTACCATAGCCTAATTGAGGTCATCTGCGTTTTCCAGACTTTTTTCCAATAGTAGCAGAGGGATACGAATAGAACTGCTGAATAAGTAGTGGCAAGACATGTTCACTGGGATGGTGCCAGTGGATGCTCTCAGCCTGTCTCTGCTGACAACCATGGCGTAGACAAAATTTGGGTACTCCATTCCCTAGAATAAATATGAACATTAGGAAAATAGAAGAGTGCTGAAAAGGCTTTGAAGAAGTGACACAGCTCTTCCCTCACTCTTTCTTTCTCTCTCAGCTCCAAAAAAGACCTTGGTAACACATTTCTCCTCAGCTTTTCCGAAGGAACTCCCTTCCAGTTTGAAAGCTGCTACTACACTAAGGGTAAACCTACAGACTAGCTGACACATTCATTTGCATAGTTCCTGGACAGTCCAATTTACCACAGCCCAGCTCTTCCCAGGGCCTTCACTTGTACTTGAGGAGTTCCTCTGAGGATGCTGGAAGTTGCAGAGGTCATTGTCACATCACTAAACCCTCTTTTTGGGTTTGGCCTTCGGGAGGGCCCAGATAAGGAAGTGACCAAATCCATCACTTCCGCTTGTGAAGTGCCACGTTTTCATGTCATAGCATTCATGCCCATATTTCAGAGAGTTCCTTCATGAATATCACTTTTCAGCGGCCCAGTTAATCACTGCTTGGTGGAGGTGGGGAGCAGAGCTGCGTGAATTATCTCTTGCTCCTTACCCAAAAGTGGTTAAGAGAATTTTACCCAGCCACGACACTGTCAGGGATTTTTTGGCTAAGAAAGAGTTTGCCTGTCCTACTCTTGACTACGTACCTGCAAAATTTCAAGGAAACAAAAGAGCTTAAACTCAATTTCTCCGTGCAGTTACCTAAAAAGTTCTAAAGTGCTTTCCAAATGACAACAATGTGTCATTAATCACAGCTGACAAGTTCTCCTGAACAGTCCCTGATTGATCCTGATGTTGTCAAACCTTCTTTTTCTTTTGATATCTCTCTGATTGGCATCTCTCTTTAGTGCTTTTGTGACCTTTCTGCTATATTGATCCATACAAATCACAGGGAAGTGAGTAGTTTCAAGAGGGTGTAAAGTTGATAAGAACAGGTCAGATGGTTACCAGGACTTCCACACACCATTACATTAATGATTGATTAGTGAAAGTGTGGAGGAAGAGCCAAGGACATAAAAATTAGGAAATGATAAGGTCTCAACCAAAAGGTTCTTATAAGATGTTTTTATGACTCCCATCGAAGTCTCTGATCTCCTTGGGTTGTTTACTAATGCAAATAGCCTTCAAGTTACACACACTTTTAACAACAGGTTTATTGAAAGAGCTGGTGGTTGCATGCAGCAAGTTTGCTTGTGCCAGTTCTAAGACAGTTCTCAGCATCAGAAACTGCCCTTCCTTCCACAGAGCCTTCGCATTTTAGGTGACCCCAAGAGGTAAGAGTTTCCACTAGCAAGGAAGCTGAATACTCTGTAGTTCTTGGGTCAGGAGTGTGAGTAGCTGCACACCTTCTGGGATCTTCACAACGTGCTGCAGCCAAGTTTCTAGATGGGGAATTTCCAGTACACGACTTCCTGAGACCCAGGCATGCACAAACACATAGTAAATAAGTAAAATCTTTAGACAAACTGATAATGTCCAGCACAAACATCGAACATGGGAGCGTGTCAGCAGGGTGAGACAAGAAGGCTGACTGCAGCTAAATGCACAAAATGCCCAAGCAAAACGAAATATTCCACAGAGCTGGCTGTCACAGCACTGAAAGTCTTGCTTTATTCCATTTTCTTCCTTTTCTCCTCATGCATCACTCCAGAAAACGTGCTGTTCAGAGGGATGTATTAAGCAGGGGAACAGGTTAGTTGAGAAATAGTTTGCAGGCTGAGTATCTGAACACTCAATTTTTAATCATTCTTTCACTTCAGATCACTGTGTATTTAATATGGAGAACACCTATGTGAGCACACATTTGAGTATGTCTTTCCTGAAAAGCAAAGTACTTTAGAAATACATTTTATTAGAAAACACTGGGTATATTAGTTTCTGTGATAAATCTATTTTGGATTTTGAGCATTTTTAATTCTCTTGCAGAGACATGGATTTTGTTTTGTAATGTGCATAAATATCAGTTCAGTGCAAGGATATACTCACAGCACTGAGAAGAGAAATTATAGTCCTTCAAAATGGGAAGAACACAATTTCTTTAATCCATCTGTAGCCGTGCTTAGTGTCTAGCACTGACCTATACCTTTCCCATATTTAGATATCAAACAACTTGGCTGTGCCTTATTTTGTATTGAGATAGCTGGTTCTTAAATTCACTTATTTTCTTCCCATTGCACAAACTTAATACGCCAAAATATTACTTCAAGAGAAGCCTTGAAAGCTCTGAGGAGAAAAAAAAATCGAGACTAGTGAAAAAGAATATTTTGTTCATGTCCTATCTTCTACCCCAGTTGTCCTTCTTCCTGTCCGATGAAAATACTTATTTTAATTTTTGTTACCGTGGTCTAATAAAAACACAATAAAATAAATTGTATCCTCCAGTGCTTCACATCACTAAGAATTTCATTGAAATCGTCACGGTTTTGCAAAATGGTTCTAATTTCTCAGAAAAGGTTTTCAGCAGGAAATATGCTGATGTTTTTCCAACAGGTTTCCAAGTTCGAGTTTTAGGAGGGGTATTTTTGTGAGCAGTGTTTGTTCCTAGAGTGGTAAAGCTCCACCTTAACAATCTCATTGTGACAGCAGGAGAGTCCATCCTTCCGTTTGTTCCTACAGCGGTACCTTAAGCTGATATTGCTTCTACTTCCTTTCTCGTACAGATATAAGACTTGTTATTATCACTCTCACTCTTATGGGGAATGTGTAGTGGAATCATTAATCAACCTTTTGTGTGTAGACACAGACTACAAATTTATTGGACTTTTCTGGTTTGGGGTTTTTGGATGCTCAGTGGAGCAATATAATATGAGATGACGTTCTCAACCCAAGCCTATGTCCTAAGGCAGAACAAGTCTAAAGACAGAAGAGTGCAATGGTTTACTTAAGATTTATAGGCTGAGTTTTCTAGAGTAATATAGGAATGTAAAATTTTGTTGCACTTTGAAGCCTGGAAGCAAATCTACCCTGATGTCTGTACTACTGATCCTAATTATGTTCTACTACCAAGTAATGCCATTAAAAAATGTATCATGGCTAAAAGTTTTACTTGATATATTTTTTTTTTCTGTATTTCCATTCACTTAATCTTCTGATTTACCAATTCCATTGGCAACAAAAGAATTCCTCTTACTTTAAGTCTGAAATAGCACCTGGTACAAAGACAATTCAAGTAGTGACTTTTTGAGGCAGCAGCAGCAGAAGTGACAGGGAACTTTGGTGTTCTGCAGGATCAGGAACACATCTGATTATCTCAGGTGTAATGCAATGGTAACGTGGCCGGATGACTTCCAGTTCTGTTTTACTAAAGGGATCCATTTATGCAAGTATTTGCATTCCACTGCCATTTTAGGGAAACGACGGTTCTTAAATACTGTTCTGCCTAATTGCTCTGAGGAGCCTGCTTTGGTACTCATAATTTGAATGAACCACGCAAGGCTTCTGCAATTGCAGCATTTGTTTTTCTTTTCAAGTGATGTGGTAACACCTACAAGTTACAGCTCTACTCGCACCAAACACGCTGCAATATCTACTAAATTATTAACTATTTTTTTCCTTAATTGTAAATGCACGATCTCATATTAAAAGCAAATTTAAAATTAAATAAGAAACAGAATAAACTAATACTTCACTGTCATTTTTGTTTCTCTTTGTTGATCTGTGAGGACACTCATCATTTCAGCCATTTGCTATCAGATCCTCTTTTTTTCACCTTTTGATGAGAATTAATTTATATTTAAACCAAAGAAACAAATAATTGGACATTATTATTTGTACTAAAATAAAAAAGGTCTTTGAAATGTATTGGGGTTTGATAACATATTAAAATGATACCATATTATCCCTGGAATCTTCCAGTTTACGATTTTCAGGTTTTGGAATGAAAAAATTGTAAGGTAGTTTAGAAATTAATAAGATAGTAATCACTGAACCTGAAGTGGGCTGCTTTGACTTTAGCACTGAAAGAGAGCTTGTGTGCCTGCAAATTGGCTCACTTTCTCTTGACTGTATCAATTATTCCAACTAAAACATTTCTTCCTACCTATCTTTCTTGTCTTATTGTACACAATGACTTTAGTCAGATTTCTACTGAAAGTAAAAATAGACTGAGGTTTAAAAGTGTTTTTAAATCCCTTGAAATTACTACATGCCAGTGTGTACAGGATTTTTGTCACTTGCCCTTTATATTTCCAAAATATTTTCAATTTAGATTTTCATTATACCATTCAGGTTAAACACATTTTAGAAAAGTTAAATTACAAAAGTTCAACCAACTTAGATTTAAACAACAACAAAAACTTTATAAATACATGAATACAAAATATATTTTTTTTAATTTTTTTTTTTTAATCTGAAAATGTCTGCACTTTATTATGACATAACTTCATGTAAGAAAATCTGACCACCCAAGGTGAAGCCATTTATTTCAAAGACTAAAAATGCCAGACTTGAAGACAGTGATGTACTACAGAGGTTAGGGAAGTGGCCAAAATCCAAGATTCCTTATATAAAGGATTCTTTGCTTTATGTATAAGTTCTATCATAATTTGGCATTGTGCATGAATAATATTAAACACTCTCTTTATGGATTCCATCTTCATGCCAAATACAATTGCAGCACAGTTTGCAGAGTCAACCGGCTGAGGAAGAAGTTGATGGACAAAGGGATAAAGCCATTAGAAGAAGACAAAGACAGAGAACAAGCCTTTAAATCTACCTGAAATCTATATTTATGGCTTTTCCTGCACACCCATACCTATCTTTTGTCCCTCCCCACCCACAGACACCCCTAAATCTCATGAATTTGAGACTCATGAATGAGCTGTGACAGGATCTGCCGTTTTCCAACCAGGAGGAATGTCAGAATATCCTTATTCCTGGCCCCCAGGTATGTTGGGCAACAGGAGGAGCTCCTTTACCCATCCTTCCTCTCTACACCTTCCCTATCAAGATGTGGTTGATGAGTAGGTGTAGGTGTTGGGTCATGGGCTGGACTCGATGATCTCAAAGGTCTTTTCCAACCTTGGGATACTGTGATACCACGATGTGGTGATCACATGGTTGCAGGGAGTGAAGATTCAAGCTCTCCTTAGCTATTATCTTAATTATAACATGACACAAATCTGCTTCTGGCTCCAGTCTTCTCATCTTCTAAGTTTTAATTGAAAATGCTCTGTAGGACCAGGGACTTGGCAGCATTTTTAAGTGTATCTTTTTTCCCTTTGCATGTACTTGGTAGATTCCGCGTTAGGATTATACAGGCAGTATTCCTTCCGATTTATTTTATGGAAATTTCCATAAAACGTGGGTTTAAAACTACTAAAAATCCAAATATTTGGGGTTTTTTGGTAGAGGAGATGAGGAGGACAAGAGGCCACAGGTGTAATCTGAAAAAAAGAGAGTTCAGGATGCATGTCTTATGAAGTTACGCACCACCTTCTCTTCCAGATGTACCTATCTACCTGCTATAGAATTCTTGATGTGCCATTTCACTTCCATTTCTGTAAGTTTTTCTGTACATAAACTAAGCATAATTACAGACATAATTTCCTTTGGAGTACTTCAGAGATCTGTGGGGAAAGTAAACCAGGTTATACAACTACTTGCAATGAGAGGAAGAGACAAGGCAGAAAATCACGGCTATACATTCTATGAAAGTGTAAAAGCATATTTTTGGCTTCAGACTACTTTTCCTTGCGTTTCTGCTTCCCATCAGGAAGATCGCTCTTTTTGGACTGTCAGAGCTGTATGATGATTTACAATTTGTTAGAAAAGCTTTATCTAAACCTTTGCAAGGCTTACATTATATGGTCTTGTGCCTCTCAGAATACTGGTTTATGTAAACGTGGAAATAAAGATGAACTTAAGACAAGCTAAATTTAAAATTAGATACGAGACACATACACACTTGTACATATCCCACAAAATTTGTGTTCAACAAACTGCAGGCTGAAAGAGAGACCTCTATGTTTGAAACTCTTCAAATATAGCAGATATCTTAACCAAATACAATCGTCTTCTTCAATTTATGAAGAAGTGTGTAATTCTATGTCATGTATTATACATGACCGAGCAGTTTAATAGTTAATTTCCATCTTAAAATTGTGTGAGTTTGGCCCATTATGGGGCAGAAGTTTGGATTTGCTGTATTTCCCCAAACTCAAAATTGTACTAGTTTTTCCTTAGTGAAATATCCAGACTGGGACAGCAAAAGGCTATGAAATATCAACAGACTTATTCTCAGAATCATACCAGTAGTAAAAAACTGAAAGTAGCTGGTATTTTTCCTTTTCTTCTTCTCTTTATAAAAGAGGGTGGATGGATGTAAGTAATGAAAAGACTGACTCCAGCCCACTGATGAGGGGACTGTTCCCAGGGAAACCTTGGATATTGAGGCTAGTTTGTTTGTTTGTTCTAAGGAGTCATTAGGTAAAGAAGGTGAAATAACAAACAGAGATCTGGAAATACTACCAATGGAATAGTCAATATTTTCTGCTCTAACTGAGTTTTTAAATAAGATTTTCTGATGCAAAGGAAACACAAAGTAGAAGCTTTTAAGCTCTGGATGGTGAAATGTTGGCATATATTGGTTAAAGGATCTATTAAATCTTCATCACTGATTATCCTGAAGGGCAGCTAAACAAGAATCCATCAGGATTGGCTCATCTGATCGAGCAGGACAAGAGTTTTCAGGAATAATCTTGTTTTCTTTCAGCTTGGTGTATATTTGTACTGTAGCACACACTTGGAAAGCCCAAACAGCTTTTCATTTTACCTTCTTTGGGTATCTTTCTAGACTAAATGTTTCTAGATAGTAATTTGTTAAGACTTCTGCCATAAGCTTATAAACCGATACATAAAATAGAGTTGTGCTTATTAAACAAGTCCTTTCATGCACATACATACACGGTTAAATTAGACTGTGTTATAAACCAGTGTTTCTTTAAAAAATGTGTATTTAAGTCACCTGTGACAAATACTAGCATTTATAGTAAGATGTGAAAGTGTTGCAGGCAATGGCGTAGCGTGAGACATAGCTGCGCACAATGATGTGTCTTGTGTTCCAAGGTAAACCTTGCATTGGGCAATAGGCACCGGGGTGTAGAGGGGAGAGGAGCTGCCAGGATTGGACAGCCTCTGTTGCCCTCTAAATTCTTAACTGTTTATGGGCAAGGTCAATGGAAGGACTCAGGGTCTGCAGAAAAATACCTTAAGTAGTATCAATTCTATAATCAGTATTTGAGACTCACATCTCTCAAAGGTTCGGGAGTTTGGGTTCTCTCATCTTGTGAATATTTGCTAAAGCCAGGCTAATGACTTCAAACTCTTCTGCATGTATTCCATATACCATAAAAATTCAGAGGGTTCAGCAGCCATTCTGCTCATCTCCTCTCTATGCAAATCAGTCCCTTGTGCTATGTTTGGAGAAAAGAATCAGTCTTCAGACTAACACATTTTCCCCTGGCACAATCATACAGTTTTTCTCATCTTCATAATATATGGATTTGATTTTCCCTGATTACACGGGAAAGTTTCTTGAAGTTATTTAAACTTGGTGCAACAATATGAGAATTCCACTCCTCTCTGCCATCAAAACAGAGATGAAGATGTTAGTTTGGGGAGCAATCAGGCAACCTAAATTATTCAGATCTGAAAGTTTTAAGTTAGAACAGTTTTTTGAATTCATTTGTATCTGGATTGCAATAGGCTCAACCCATGTCTGTCTAATGAAGCTTCTGCTGAAAATCTCTACTGGAAATTCAGAGAATCAAGTCTATCCATCATCTCAAAGTCATGATTATTTCATAAGCAACACTCAGTGTTCAGTCAAGTCTTTAAGCCATCATTCGAGTTGCCATAGTTTAACCATACAGGCATGTTTTAGATGAACTCATGCTGAACAGTACTTGATGAAGTTAAATCCCATTAGCAGAACAAACAGATCAGAAGTCTGTGTCCTGACACCACAACAAGTATATTTAAACATTCACAAAGGATACGGGTGCAGATCTCTCATCACATATTGGAGCACATCCAAAGCCTCTAAGAAGAATATTAATAACGCCTTCTCATGCATTTCTGTTGGAGGAATAGCTCAATTAGTTTCAGTCTGCCGTCTTTCCTTTTATCTATTATACATTTGGATGGCTACACTTTGTTTCTGAAAGAGACATGGAACGATATGCATTAGGAAGGTGACAGTGCACAGGGGAGAATCTGGGCACCCTGTACCACACTTCTAGAGCTGACAAAGGCCTCCATCCACTTCTGTGTTTATGTACACAATTTGCTTTTCTGCCCTTTTCCCCTTGTTGCTCTACAGATTGAGAACCTCCGAAGGAAACTGGCTGGAAAATTCAGTGTCCCACATACAGCCACTCCAGTTAGCTTTATGTGACATACTCCACAGGTGGAATGAAGTGAAAACACAGCAGAAAGAAGCATAAAATGAGTTAAAGGGAGAGGAGACCTGAAATGAAGAGATGGGGAGATGTGGCGTTGGTGAGGACCATAACCAACCTGTGAGACTGCAGCTCCATCAAACAAAACAGAGGTGGGAAGGGAGAAACAGTTAAATGTGACAGGAAACACAGAGGAAGGTCACTTCTTTTTGATATGTGACCTTAACAGTTTTATATATTGTAATATATCTGTGAGGCTGTAAAAAAATGGGTCATCTGTTAGCCTTTTGCCTTTTGATTTCCACTTTTACTGAGTCATGAAGGAGACCTGGATGATTAATGACATAGAATCATAATTTGTATTATGTGCACGTTCCCAAACACCTTCTAGAGTTCAGTGAACAGGTCAATTAATAACACTTATCACCCCTTAAAAGTGGGTTAATCATCTATAGGGGATAATACTGTACATATTTCAAACCGTAATTACCTAATGTGATGCTCTAACAAGGTTCATTTTCTATCATGCCATCTACCATAAATGTTTCCCGTGTGATATATATAACATGATTTGACTTTTGAAAATCTTATAGACTACCATTATCTCCTAGTATACATATTAAAAAAGAGACTAGAAGACATGTAAAAAATATCAAACAAATGTCATTTAAGCTGGCCAGATACATTCAGTTAATAACTGATGGCTTAAGTTAAAAAATAATCATAATAGCTGTCAGAAAAGGTTTATTGAGTTCTACATTAACGTAGCACAGAATTTCCTAGGCAGAAAATGTACATCTTCCATTCAGCCTGGGAAAAAGAAAAATCTTCACGACTTAGTGGTTTGCAGAAATAACACTACAGAACTCCTTCTCCAAAATACAAGACAATTCAACTGGGGCTACATAAAAAATTGCCACCATCTGTTATCAGTATAGAGCATATAACACAACCAAGGAATTCTGTTTCTAGGCAGAAGAACGGTACCATGTACTGCAATAACAAAATCACTATGCTCACTGGGAATGAATATTCTAAATATCCTAAATATTCTGTTTGAGGTAGCTCTGGTATGATGCTAAGGATGTGCCTTGAGTTATCTCTTATTTCTGTCCAGAAAACTCACTGCTAGGGAGTAAAACAGGCTGAAATGCTACTGAGACTGCTTTCATAGGGGACTGAGCCTTATTTGTGCTCTGTTCTAGCAATTTCTCAGACAGAGCACTGAACTGACTATGTTAATTCATGATTTATGGTTCAGTGTGGTTTGGCTTTGTGTTTCTCATCAGAACAGAATTGAAGCAGGAATATCACCCTCACTATTGGAATACCCCTTTACCCAGGCTATCTGTGTTAGGGACAGACCCAAGTCTCTCAATGCATAAGTTAGAGCAATTCTAGCTAGATCATACTTTTTTTCCTACCAAGTGTACTCTCCCATTTTAAAGTGCTTTATGAATTGCAATAGACTGAAAGTCTTCCTGTAGCACTAACATCTCAAATTTCTTCATCTCATGGCTGTTGTATGTGAAATACTGTTTCTTGGAACGTGAGCAAGAAACCTCTTCCCTCAAAGGAGAATGCAGTAACCTTTAGGCTCCTTCTGGGCCCAGAATTTCTTTTCTGATGGATGGAAAATGTCTCTGCTCAGAGCAGTTAAAAGCTATCAGGGATATCTATCTCCAGTAGCAGAGTAGAAACGGACAGAAGCAAGGACTGAATTTAGGACTCCTGCTTACTTTGAGAGTCTCTAGTTCGTGAGCTGTTCTGTTCCTCTCCCCCCTATGTGCTTTGAAAGAGAAGATGGGTATCTTCTTCAATTGACTGAAGGAAAGATCAGAGGCACCTATGTGCAGAAGAAAGCTCTGAGCTGTGGCTTCCCTGTGAGCAGAAGTGTCTCCTTCAAATATAGAGTGAAGCTTCCAAAACTTACTGTCTGTTCAATATGTAGGAACACCATTGGGAAGCTCTGGCTGCTTTTTGCTTAGCTTACTGGGTTACTTAAATCTCCTTCTAAAGTGTCACAACTCAAGTCCTCCCTCTCCTTATTCCCTGTAAATTGAGAACTGGGACCTTATTCTATAATAGAAATGCCAGTCTGCAGAAAATTAGATCCCACACCGTGATATTTGAGGTGGTAAGAGAGGATGGGGGGAGCAGGCAAGGAAACTTCACTTTCATCCTTATCACATAAAAATTTCTGATGTCCCAGAGAGGTAATGGAGAGGAAGAGTCAAGAAAGCATGTCCTGCATTACTCTAATAACAATCATTTAAGTATCCACAATTAATAATGAAGCTTTACCTTAAAAATGCTTACAAAATAAACCATGCAAGGAGATGACAGGAGGATCACACCCTTTGTGTTGCTGTTAAGGAAAGGTTACAGGAAAAGTAAGTTCCCTTGAACCTATGCTATGTCCACCTAGCCCATGAAAACCTTTTACACAGATATTTTAAGACACCTGAAATGGTTCTGGACAAACGAGGCAAAAGAGTTGAGCTTCATGTTTCCACCGACAGTAACGGCACCTGCCTCTTAGCTCACATGTGAAACATATTTGAGATGTAATACAGACGTGGATACAAACTCAGCTGACTTGCCCAAGAAAATGTATGGCACACGAGGAGTTAAACTCCACTGATTCATCAGTTGGTGTAGATGATTAGAAAGGAGATTTCTCATTTTGCCAGCACCATCTACCTCTAGCAAAAATGAGTTGTGCTTGAGTTAATGACTCGTATGGTTTTATTGGCTGATGATTAGATTGTAATGAAGAAGGTATTTAATGAAGATGTTAATATTGCAACAATGAGTTATGGTGGATGACATCATTAAAATTCAAAGGAGATTATTTGGTGGGGATCGGTCTCTTCTCCCAAGTAGCAAGTGATAGGACAAGAGGAAATGACATCTAGTTGCATCAAGGAAGGATTAGATTGGATATCATGAGAAATGTATTTACTGAAAAAGTGGTGAAG